>JAUMHB010059123.1:0-14992 GCA_032359685.1 Pittosporum tobira
ACCAAAGAAAGAACAATCTTCAAATCCGATGGATCAAGCAAAAGCCCTCACACTACGAAGTGGTAAAAAATTATAGGTGGCAGAAAAGATTATTAAAGAAGAAGTTGAAGAGAAGAATGAGGAAGAACATGGGCAGACACACGTACAGTCCTCATCTTCTGAGAAAAAGAAAGAGAAGTTGAGCCCGAATCCTTGTACTCCTCTAATTTCATATCCAGGGTAACTCATAAAGAAAAATCAAAATTTAGCCCAGTTTTCTAAATTAATAGAATCATTCAAGAAACTTCATAACAACCTCTTTTTGGTTGACCCCTTTACTCATATGCCAAATTATGCAAAGTTCGTGAAAGATATTCTTTCAAATAAAAGGAAACTGAATGATGGAACGACTGTGAAGCTAAACAAATAATGTTCTGCAACCTTGCAGACCAAGTTGCCACCAAAGTTAAAGGATCCAAGGAGTTTCAGTGTTCCCTGTCAAATTGTGGATATGTCGTTCAGCAAGGCATTATGCGATCTACGAGCAAACATAAATCTGATAACTTATCCAATCTACATGAAGCTTGGGGTAGGTGAGATAAAAGACACTACTATGTCACTTCAGTTAGTGGATAGATCAATCAAATATCCGAGGGGTATAGTGGAGAACGTACTGGTGACGAGGGATAAGTTTGTTTTTCCTATTAACTTTGTAATACTTAAAATGGAATAAGAAGTTGAGGTGCCAATTATCTTAGGAAGACCTTGTCTAAAAACAGGAGGGGCTCTGATTGATGCACGAGAAGGCAAATTGATGCTATGACTAGGTGAAGACAAAGTCACGTTCAATGTCTTGAAGGCGATAAAGTACCCAAGCGAGCAGAAAATGTGTAGGTGATTGACACCATAGACCAAGAAGTAGAGCAGATTTTTAAATTAACTAATACTCTCGATCCACTATTTAATACTATAGTGCAGCAAATCAAAGAAATACTAGGCCTAAATGAGGAGCCAAACATTGCAAAGTATCTTGAGGCAAATAAGATTTGGTGGGAATCACTGGAGCCTTGGCTACCTCCATCTTCTTAACCAGGTGTGTTTGTTCTCTTTCTCCCATTATGTGTTATACATTGGGGACAATGTATAATTTAAGCTTGGGGGAGGAAATGACATGTTTGTTGTTGTATCTTATTTGCTTTTCTTAGGTTGCTAGAATTTCTTTAATTTTTAGGTTTTATTAGTTTTTTTTATTTTTTATTAGTTCTTTAGTTTATCTTTAAAAAAAATTCAAAAATTCAAAAATTCCATAAAATATTCAAAAAGCCTATAAGTTGTCTTTAAAAAAAAATTTCATGCTTTTAACCAAATGAAAAATGATTGGACTTAGTTTGTTTTTAAAATTATTTGGAACTAGTATTCAACTTCTGAAGATTGATGCTTAGAATTATATGAGTCGAATTTCGCATGCTTAATTCCTTTATATCCATAATAGGCCTAGGAAATTATGATAATCTCTTGTTATCCTATATTTGGTTTAGAATACTATTTTCATATCACTTATTGTTAACTCTTAAATATTGAAATACTTCAAGAAAGACTATTAAAAATACGGTAAAGTGCTTGGACTTCCTTGGTGACTTTTGAATACTTTTGATTAATGGAGAAACATTTGACCTCGAAAAAAAAAATATTCAAAAAAATGGGAAAACATCCAAAAAAAAATAAAATAAATAGTTGGAAATAAACTGGAGTAAAATATCCATCAACTCTATAGGCAAAAGCCTATAAAAAAATATGAGAAAAATCAAGTACTCCTTTGAGATCTTAGTATTTAAAGGGACAATCCATGCCGGTGGATAAGAGAAACTGTCCATTCGATCGAAGGTCTAAAGCATTGTGCTTAAAGGTAAAAGTCTAACTTGGTATTTTAAATATCTTTGAGTTAACACGTTGCACATGAGCACATGGATACGTTTTGAATTAAATTACAGGAAGCAAGGTAAATTATGAAAACTTAGACATATTGTGGATACGTGTACTTAAGTTGTGCGAAGTTTTGCTTATGTATGATGGAGTATTGATTTCTTATATTGCAGATCTCTAGTATTAGATAATTTTCTTCATCAACTTTGTCAATTCATAAAATTTCGGTGGATTTCAATGTTAAAAATCAAGAGGCCAACTTTCCTTAGAATTATTTTTCATGATTAGTTTGCTTGAGGACAAACAACAATTTAAGCTTGGGAAAATTTGATCAGTGCTTTTTATATACATATTTTCTTATTTTTATTCTCTTGATTTATTATAAAAATGTATGAAATAGGCTTGTATATCCTTGCTTGGGCTAACAAATCATCAATTCAAGGGATTAGATATATTTTATTGTTATTGGGCTTATAGTGTAGAGAATTGGGCTTGAAAATGCCTATTTCAGATAAAAATCGAAGTTTGACATAATCCTGGACAGACAAGGATTGCCAGAATCAAAGCAGGAAGCAAAATCAAAGTCCAGAAAGCCTTAGGGCCATCCTTACGGCCGTAAGGTGGCTTACGGCCAGGCTTACGCCCGTAAGCCAGGGTATAAGCTGGTCGGTGCAGTTTTTCGCGAATTCTATTGACTTTTCTAGAAAGCTTTGACCTACGCGATTTTGGGCTTTTCCAAAGAGTTTGACATGGACCAAAAGACAGCAAACCTAATTTGAGTCAACTTATGATAAGTCCCATGATTAGAAGCTATAAAACCCCCCTCCTATCTCAGATTTGAAATCTCCGAAATACTTTTCATACAACATACAATTAAAGGGAGATCAAAAGCTCAAGGAGGCGGAGACCGGATGGCTACCAACGAAGACATCTAACCGACTTCTTATGGATTTTTCTATCTTTTCTATTGTATTTGTAGAATAGTCATGTTCTAATTTTTTTTATGCCAAGACTAGATGGATCCTACTCATGAGTAATTAAAGTTATTATTTTTATCATAATTTTTACGGATCTATTTGTTGTGAGGTATGTCTTATGATTTTAATGCTTTTAAATAATTAGCTATTACTTAGATGATATTTTGTCATATAATTGAAGGACCTAGAGGTGAAGATTAGTTAGCACAAATTGAGATATAACCATAGGTTAAACTTTGCTAGAGAGAGTTCAAGGTGACTTGTGCGATTTCGATAGTAATTATACTTAGGTTAATGAATCCGGGAATTTCCAAAGAACTTAATACTTTCCAAATTATTTAAATCTCGCATGGAGACAATGGGACTGGTAAGTTAAATTAGGGATATTATACATAGAGATAGGGTAGTTATCTAAAATTGAGAAATTCTACTGTCACAATAGATAAAATCTATAACTTGCATGGTAAATCGATTGACTTTAATTATGAATGGGTAGGTGAAATCAAAACCTTAGCATTCGTTCTTATTTTGTTTAAAATCCTAATTTTATTAGATTAGTTTAGTAGTTAATTAAATAGTTTTCTTAAATAAAAATCAAACCTTTATTAATTGGTTAGATTAGTGAAGAATTATTTAAGTGGTACATAGATGGTAAATTACATTTCCTTGTGGTGTCAATAACTTTTTATACTACAACTTGACATGTGTACACTTGCACTTTTCACCGACCAGTATTCCAAAAAATATAGAGGGGTGATTCATAGTCTCTTATACCTCACAGCCTCTAGACCGAATATCATGTTTAGTGTATGTAAATGTGCTAGATTTCAATCAGATCCTAAAGAGTCTCACTTGAGTGCTGTTAAACGTATCTTTCGCTACCTTAAAGGTACACCTAATCTTGGTTTATGGTATCCAAAAGGTCAATCTTTCGATCATATATGCTTTTCGGATTTTGATTATGCGGGTCATCAAGTTGATAGGAAGAGCACAAGTGGAACGTGTCAATTATTGGGTCATTCACTAGTTTCATGGTCTTCAAAGATAAAAAAGTCAATTTCATTATCCACCACGAAGGCCGAATATATTACTGCGGCATGTTGTTGTGCACAAGTTTTATGGATGAAACAAACTCTACGTGATTTTGGTATTATCTTCAATTGTGTTTCTATCTTTTGTGACAATACAGGTGCTGTTGACTTAAGCAAAAATTAAGTATTACATTCTCGATCCAAGCACATTGATGTTTGTCAACATTTTCTTCGTGATCAAGTGCAAAAAAGTGATATTAAATTAATTCGTGTTGACTCAGAAATAACACCGCTGATATATTCACAAAATCTTTGAGCACATATTGTTTTTATAAATTACAAAATAATCTTGGTATGCTCGAATTATATTAATTCCTAGTCAGTGTTAATGGATTTGTTTAAATGTTTCAGAAATTGACAGGTAGAACAAGATTTTCAAATCTTTGAAATTCTTTTCGTCCAATACCTCTGCCCAAGTCGGTCCCCCCGTCGGTCCCCTCTCGGTCCCCCTGTCGGTACCCTCTAGGTCCCCCCTCGGTCCCCCTTCCTTGGTCCCAAAATAAAATCCTTATATCTATTATATACACCTTCGGTCCCCTCTTCGGTCCCCCAAATTTATCCGTTGCAGAGCCTTGGTCCCTAAATTCTAGCTGTTGCAGAGCTTCGGTCCCCCTCGGTCCCCCAAATTTATCTGTTGCAGAGCCTTGGTCCCTAAATTATAGCTGTTGCAGAGCTTCTGTCTCCCCTCGGTCCATCCTCGGTCCTTTTTCGGGACCCATGTATATAAGACACCCCAGTCCCCTTTGTGACGTCATTTCGTCACTCTATCTCTCTCATCTTGCAAAATTCCCTCTCTAGTTAAAGATTCTAACCAAACTTCACCTTCATCTCCTCAGATCTGTGACCAAATCAAACATGTCTTCATCATCGGGACATTGTCGGATCAAAAGAAAGGAAAATCGCAAACCCTATGATCCGAACGAACCCGAGTCACCACCAGATCCATTCTCTAATCCCATCCGCCGAACTAGATCCGGTTGGTCCCAACCTCCATACTCCTCTATTTGTTAAGTAGTTGTTCAGGAACCTTTTGTGACATTTGTTCAGATTTAATTTGCTAATTTGATTTGATATATAATTTGTGTTTGATAAATACCGTTGAGCTCTTTCCATACCCTTCTTGGCACGAGTTGGGACATGAAAATACATCCATTTGTGCTTCGGGGAGTGAACGTGACCATTTGTTAATTATTTGTGATTTGTATGGGATATGTTGGGTCAACCCTATTAATTTTGTGACATGTATGCGGATTAGTAATGTATGTGCCGATACACACTAACGTCATTTTGTGTAAACATCTTAATAAGATGTTTTTTTGCTGTGTTGAGTTAGGTATGTTAATATTTGGTTTAATATCCTTAACCTTAGCTTTTGTTTGTCAATTATTATACATTTGATATTATTTTGTATCATTTAGTTGTAGGTTCTACTTATTTACTTTTAGCATTTATTTCATTTATTGTCTATATTATAGTTTTTTCTTAGCCGTCCTTTCTTTTCCTGTGACGATAGATAATCTAGGAGCTTGAGCTATTAGGAAAGTATGAGATTTAGGGATGTGTGATAAGAGAGACCCCCATCGATTCGAGCAGTACTTGAAATTTTGTTTGAATAAAATTAATTAAACTTGTCAATTATTATATTTTAATAGTTTGGTGTATTTGACTGTTTTGACATTCACTCTCATACTTTATAAATTATGTTAAAGTTAGTTTTGTATTTTAAGACTTTATGTATTAATGATGTAAAATCAGACTAGTGATTTTTAAAATAAATTAAGATCTCTTAAAACTCTGATATTATTATAAAATTTTGTTACATATGTTGATGTAACCTCTTTTTCTTTATGAGAATGGGATGTTACAATTTGAGATCGTAATATGCAACTTCTTATGGTAATTTATCTAAAACAATTAAAAGTGAACAATTATTAGTGATGGAGGGAGTAGTGCATAGTACTGATTTATGTACATCGAGTATAAGAAAAAACTAGTTTAACAGCAATTCGTTTAAGTTTTGTTTCTGTTTAGCTACTAGTACATTTTAAATAATTTATATATTCTCTTTGTCTTAAAAATGATGAGCAAAATATAAAAATTATAAAAATTAAGAAAATTAATTTTTTTAGGAGAAAACATATTTTTTTAACAAAATTGTCATTGCAAATGTATTTTATAATATAAAGAGAGAAAAAGAAAATTAATGTGATATAATGTGAGGATAAAAATATAATTATAAACTAAAAGTGGCATATTAGATCATTCTTTTTGAAATAATAAAAATGATATATGGGCTATATTTTTAATTATATGCATGGATTGATATATCTTCCTAGTCAGTGACTCTCCGACATACTTAATAGCACATCATAATTATATTAAATTAGATTATTTATTATTATTATTATTATTATTATATTTTTTTACAAAGTATCAAAATTTTAGTTTTTTTTTTTCTTCAAAAATATATGTTTTCATTGTCACCGGCACATAGCCGTTGGTCTGTTTAGATTCGCAATTCATTATCAGTTTATTGGGTTTGTTAAGAATTAAGTTGATAATTACTGACCTCTAAGTATTGGGGTGGTTGAAGTTTGGTCTCTTAGAGTTAACGTACTATTGATTGATTTTAATTGGGTCTCTCCAATTCTGTGAAGTTAAAATATGACCCAAAAGAGTTTCGTGCTATATTTAACCATACATTTATTTATTTTTTTAGTGCGTGTGTAGACTAGTTGCAAATAATTGTCCTTAAGTCTGCAATTTTCAAATCATGTTATGTAGGAAAAATGAAAAAAAAGGAAGAGTAAGGCCGGCTTTGAAACTAATTATAATTTATTTTTAAAAATAAAATATTTTAATAATATTAATTTTTATTAATTTTAAAAATTTGTAATTTAAATATAAAAATATTATTAAATTTATTTGAAATTTTTAATTAATAAATATTTTTTATTATAATATATTTTAATTAATAAATATTGTTTAAAAGATTTTAAAATAAATTATGTTAAACAAAATCTAAATACTGTATATTAGTCTGTGCCACGTATCAAATTAAGTAAGTAATGCAACTGTTCGTTGCGTCATATGATTGACTTATCCTGCAGAGCAGATAAAAACTCAATGAAGGGGTTATACCTAACGATAATGATATCTGCATTAATAAACACTTCTTGTGTTTCAATAAAATTATATATTTTTAAAAATTTTATATTAATAGTTATTTTAGTTTAATACACATAAATTAAAATAAAAAATTAATATTAATATTTAATTTTATTTTTATTTTTATCTTTTATTAAAAATAGTGAACAAAAAAGAAAAAAAATTAAGAAACTAAAACTCATTAAAAAGATGAGAGAGATTAGAGATAGTTTTAGAAAATATTTATTATGTTATTCTAGAAAACTATATGACAATTATTTTGGAATAAATTTTTTTTCCTAAAAAGATTATTATTTTAGAATAGATGGAGTAACATTTTTTTAAACGTTCCAATATAATTAAAACATTTTGATGGAGATTATCTCAAATTAGGGTTAGGTTTTCACCTTAGTCCTAATTAGGAGAACGTGGCATCCCGCGTGGCAGCTCATCTGATTGGTCATCCTCTAGGCTCAGCGACTCGCTTCGCCCAAAGAAGAATCAGTCCCGGCTCTCGGCATCCAGAAGGTTCAAGTTCGACTATCGGCCTCTGAAGGGTCTTGCATCCGCCTCAGTCCGGCCGGACCATCGCTGTCAGAAATTTTGAAACTATGCGTCTTGGGCCCAGGCCTTCCCAGATAGCGAATCTAATCCACCCCATCGATTAGGCCTGACTCTGCCTGGTCCGGGTCTAGCGGCCCAAAGGCCATAAAACAAGTTTTCAGGCGGTGTCCAATCAGCCGCCTAATCCTGCAGTCCTGTCAACTCAAAGGAGACGCGTCATACCTGTTGTCAATTCAAAGTAAGCGCATCATGCCTACTTTATCAGGCCGCGGGTCAAGGCAAATTCTACAAATACCGCCCCATCTCCACATAGAGGGGGATCTGCTCTCAACAAAAAAAAAAGAACTTAAACTCTGCCAAAATACAAATACTCTAAATACTCACCGGTAAACTCCACCATTTCCTACTTAATATTTAGATTATTACCTTAATCTCAACTAACTTAAGCATCGGATAGGGGAACGAGGGAACAAACCCCCTGTGTTACCTGTGTTTCAGGTGAACCTACTCTCGCAGACATGTGCCCAGCTGGAAGAAAGGTTTGGACTTGGTTAAAGGTCGGGTTGGTCCCAACACATTTATTTTTGAAAAGTTTAATAATGCAAATATAACTTACCACTTCAACAACTACTTCCAATAGTATAGTTCATGACTTCATTTATTATTTCAACAGTATGGTCTGCCACGTCCACTTCATCTACTATTTTAACGTTATAATTCATCACTTCAATCACTATTCCACAATTTAAAACTATAATATCAACACCATAATCCACTGCTCCAATTATTAATTCACTATCCAAAACTATAATATTATAAGAATAATTTAAATAATTCTTTCATAATTAAATATATTTTTAATATCTATAAAAAGTCAAACGTTGCAATTAAATTGAAATAGAAAGAGAATTATTATAAAATGTCGTGAGAATTCTGACTCAGAGGATAAAATATCACCATTCTTTAAATACGTAGATTAAAATAACTTATTTTTATTTTACCAAATGCGAATAATTTTTTCATAGCCAAATACTTATTTTAAAATTAATAAACAAATCAATATTACACTTTGAATGAATTCATCTTAGTATAAAATTTAAAATTTCAAAAATTTCCATAAAAAAATCTAACCATCTCTAATTTGCAACGTAAGAAGTAAAACTTATATTTTCTACAAAAGTAATTTATCTTTTGATAAATCTATCCAACCCAAGATGTCATTACTAACATGTAATTATAAATTTCATATTTTTTTTAACCATAAACCTTTGTTAAAAAATTGTTCTAACAATATAAAATACACAAATAAAAATACATAATTTTGATAAAATTGTCAGAAGGATATAGAACAGCTCTACCTTCTATTGGATCCATTGGTGTATCAATCAATTTAAGCAAACAAAATAAATTAGGGACCAAAACTTGTGAATTTGAAAGATTTTGATCCAATCAAAGCCCTTTTATTTACATTTAATTTGGTTGGTATAAGTCTCAAGGTTTAAATAAGAAAAACCATGATTAAATTATGCAACCACTTAGCCTACTCATCTTAAGAGCAGGCTACCTGACAGAGACCTAAAGCCTAAAACCTAATTTCATCAAATCTTCAACCCCAAGTCTTACCTACGATCGATGTATTAGGTAGCTTATTTAATTCACGTAAATCCATTGCATGCATTATGGCATGCACGCTTAATATTTTTAGAGAGTTGTTAATTTGTTTGCGTTGGTAAATTAAACGGTGAAAACTTAAACTGATAACCCAACTCTTACCTATAAACAGTACATACGAGTAGTGTTATATTATTTCATCAAAGCTATTGGAGAGAAAATTAGTACATAGGATCTGTTTGTCATAATTTATAATTTATTATTAAAAATAAATTATTTAAAAATTTTGTTTCATCTTATTTAAAATATATTAAGTTAATCATAACAATATTTTTAATTTATTTAAAAAGTTAGTTTATATATATTTTTTTAACTGTTTATAACTTGTTTAAACTAAATAAACTTTATTTTTTTTAAAGCTGTGATAAACATGAATATTTTATGACCATTATTTGAAATTTTTTTTACTTAATTTAGATTAATTCCCAGTTAAATTAATTTTTACCTGTGTCTGTTTAAAATCTGACTATCACAGTTTAATCACTAAAAATTTCTTCTACGGCAGAAGTTCATCCGGGTATTTTAAACACTAGCTGACTTAAGATTTTTCCATTGCCAATGCCACCTACCCCACCCCATCGAATAACCAAAAGCATTCCGCAGAAACCATATATTGCTTAATTCATCCAAAACTTGGGGTCCTATTTGATTAGAAATCAGGATTTTTTCTACCTTTTTTTTTTTTACATAGTCACAAATTAATTTTAGCTTTATATCATTAATTTCCCAAGCCTTTTAGGCATCATTTTGACAAGCAGATAATGGAAATGCTAAGGATACTTGTATTGCTGCAACTTGGTATTTAGGAAGGTGACAAGTCAATTTTGTTAAGTATTACTATGTATTTAATATTTTGTTAATTAGTGTAACATCACTCTAAATTTTAATATACGATTAAAAAAAATCAAAAATAAAATGTAACTATTCTATTCGGATATAAGCAAGCGAGCAGAAAGTACAGAATACAAGCATAAACTACAATATGTCTACATGACTATGTCCTCTTTGTTCGCTATAAATTAAGGGCTTGGCTTGTAAAGTTTACTCACCATTAATTCACCAACTATTAAGAAACTACTGTAATGGGTTCTTGCGGAGGAGGAGTTCCGGTGGTGGTGAAGCGCAGAGAAGTGGTGGCGGCGGTGTTACCGGTGCAGGAGCACTGGCTGCCCATGTCAAATCTTGATCTGCTCTTACCACCATTGGACTTCGGAGTTTTCTTCTGCTACAAGAATGTCAAAACGAATGACAAACCAGACATGGTAAGCATTGTGAAGAAAGGTTTGGCCCAAGTGCTCGTCTCCTACTATTCACTTGCAGGAGAGATGGTGCAAAACGATCTCGGGGAGCCTGAGCTTCTCTGCAACAACCATGGCGTCGATTTTGTCCATGCTCATGCTGATGTGGAGCTCGAAGACCTCGACCTTTATCATCCAGATGACTCCATCCATAGCAACTTGGTCCCAATCAAGAAAAATTGTGTCCTTTCCGTACAGGTGCGTCAAATTAATTAACTAACTAAGTTTATTAAATGAGAGTCGCATTCATTCATTTAACCTTTGTAACTTGTTTTTACCCGTAAAGACTAACACAAGTAAGCATATAGATGCTTCTGGTGAAAATTCAAGATACCTGAAAATATGTACAGATGTTTTGGTGACTTGTTTTCACTCATAAAGGTTGACAAAAATAAGCATATAAGACGCTAATTCAGATTTTTTATTTCATTCCTCATTTAAATTCAACGTTGGTCTGTATATTACTTAAAAAATTATTAAATATTAAATAAAATAAGTAAATTTAGATAACCGTTAAACTGTAATAAAACATAAGACGCTTCGGGTGAAATTGAAGATACCTAAAAATATGTAGAAAAACATAACCATACGAAATAAGGTGTATGTTTGTGATTAGTTATTACAATCATGTTCATTCAAGTAATTACATGTTGATATGTTGTTTAATATTTTTATATATCTTAATATTTTTTAATCACTATAGCAAGATTCATTTCAATCAATAGTCCGCATGAAAGGATAACTATGGTCAGTCCGTATTGTATTTTGAGTGTAAATTATGCAATATGCTGAATTTATATGCATACATAGCATACCTCCCGCAAAATTTAATTGTTTTCCTTACAAAGAAAAATGTCAATAACAAAAGAAAAAAAGGGAAATATATTATAATATATCCTGACTAAATATTTTTAATAAAATAACAGTATTTTATTATATATATTTTCAATAAAATATTAACATTTTGTTAAAGATATTTTATCTACACGATATATTTATGATATATATGCCCATGGCTTTTAAAAATTTCCAACTTAAAGAGTCAATACTTGCATCGGATTAAAATTTTATATCCAATATAAGTGTAAAAACTGAACAGGTGACAGAGCTCAGATGCGGTGGACTGGTGATTGGATGCACATTTGATCACCGAGTAGCAGATGCTCACTCAGCCAACATGTTCTTGGTTGCATGGGCAGATATTACCCGATCCAAGTCCATCGTCTCCCGCAGTCCCTGTTACCGCCGGTCGCTACTCAATCCCCGCCGTCCCGGTCAATACCACGCATCCATAGACGACATGTACGTCCTTGCATCTTCCCTACCAAGAGGTCTACCGCCTAGCGGCAGCAACGACCACCTTGTCAGCCGCATATACACTATCAAAGCAGAAGAAATAAACCGCCTCCAATCTCAGGCCGGTTCAAACGGAATCAAGAGAAGTAAACTCGAGTCCTTTACAGCCTTTCTGTGGAAGATACTAGCCCAAGGCGGTAAAGATGACCACAAGAGATGCAAGATGGGGATTGTAGTCGATGGACGAAAATGCTTAAGTAGAGCATCCGGACCTGAACCAGGATCCGAATCGGTAAAAAATAAGAAAAAGTTGATGGAAAATTACTTTGGAAATGTTTTATCTGTTCCTTATAGTGACGCCAGCGTTGGTGAGCTCAAGGGCATGTCAATTAGTGAAATTGCAAGTATTTTGCATGAATGCGTGGAGGAAACTGCAAATGAGGAGCATTTTAGAGGCCTAATTGATTGGGTTGAGATTCATCGACCCGAGCTAGCCATGTGTAAGGTTTATGCATCGAAACCGAGGGAAGTTGATGAGGTGGCGGTGGTTGTATCGTCTGGCCAACGGTTTCCGGTGTCGAGAATGGACTTTGGCTGGGGTGGGCCAGAGTTCGGGTCGTACCATTTTCCGTGGGGCGGGCAAACTGGGTACGTGATGCCAATGCCGAGTGCTAGTGAAGATGGAGATTGGGTTGTGTACATGCACTTACTGAAAAAGCATTTGGATTTGGTTGAGAAAGAAGCACCTCATATTTTCACACCATTTAGCTTCTGCTAATTTAATAAACTTTATCCGCTGTATCAAAATTAAGAGAATCAGAAAACCTGAGTACGTTACTTGGGTTTCTATAGAAAAGTATCAAATGAAACATTATTGTACGTTAATGGTTTGCTCTAGACATTGTTAATCCTTGGGCCAAAATTTCTTCGGATCTTCAACACCAAGTCTTATCTACTAGCGATTTGACCAATTTTTATTTCTAAATTAGGTAAGTTTGTTCACATAAGCTCAGTTTGATACAAGAAAAACGTGTTTCAAAAAATATTTTATGAGAAAACATTTTCTAAGAAAATAGTTTATAAAAAAATAACTTATTTTCTGATGTCTTATAGTTAAACTGAAAATGAGACTGAAAATATATTTTTATAGTTGTTTTTCAAAATAAATTTAATAATTATGTTATTTTAAATTAATATAAGTATATGATGGAGATCGACTCAAATTAGAGTTAGAGTTTTCACCCTAGCCCTAATAAGGGCAAACGTGGCATCCCATGTGACAACCCGTACGGTCGGCCACTCTCGAGACTCGACAACACGTCTCGCCCAAAAAACGATCGAGCCTAACTGGTACCCGGAAGGATCAAGCCCGACTCTCAACTCTCGGAAGAAGCTGGCACCACCTCTGGCTGGCCGAACCAACATCGTCAAGGACTTTCAGACTTTGCATCTTGGGCCCAGACTCTCCCAGCTAGCAGGCCTAATCCACCCAGCGATTGGGCCCGACGCAACCTGGATTCGGGTCCAGCGGCCCAAAGGCCATAAAACAAGTTCCAAGACGCGTCCAATCGGCCGCCTAACATTTGAAACCCTATTAACTCAAAGAAAGCGCGTCATACCTGCTGTCAACTTAAAACATGCGTACCATGCCTACTTTATCGGGTCGTGGGTCAAGACAAATTCTATAAATACTGTCTCATTTGCACAAATGAGGGGAGGCAGAAACTCACAAAAAAAGAGCCCAAGCTCTACAAAAATACAAACTCATCGGTAAACTCCACCCTCTTCTACTTAATACTCAATGTTGTGACCACTCTGAGCTTTGAACAAGTCCAAACCTTGCTTCCAGCTGGGCACACGTCAGTAAGAGCAGATTCACCTAAAACACGGGCAACACGGGGGGTGTGTTCCCTCGTTCCCCTTTCCGATGCTTAAGTTATTTGAGATTAAGGTGATAACCTGAATGTTAAGTAAGATAGGATGGGGTGTACCAATATATTTTTAGAGAAATTTTGCTCCAGTGAGTTTACCGGTAAGTCTGTATTTTTGCAAAGTATTGGCTCTCTCTTTTTTTCATCCTCCCTCCTTTGTACAAATGAGGCTGTATATGTACACTTTGCCTTGACCCGCAGCCGGATGAAGTAGGCATATATGGTATGTCTGCTCTGAGTTGATAGCAAGTATGGCGCGCCTCATTCGAGTTGACAGGGCTGCAAGGTTAGGTGGCTGATTGGACACCGCCTGGGAACTTGTTTATGGCCTTTAGGCCGATGGACCCGGACCAGGCAGAGTCGGGCCCATTCGATGGGGTGGATTGGGCTCGCTATCTAGGAAGGCCTGGGCCCAAGGCGTATAGTTTGAAAGTCCCTAACGATGAGGGTCTGGCCAAACTGAGGCAGGGGCAAAACCATTCGGGGGCCGACAACCGAGATTAATCCTTTTGGGTGTCGATAGTCGAGCTCAATCCTTCTGGATGTCGAGAATCGAGCTCGATCCTTCGGGCGAATGAGCTTTGGGGGTGGCTGATCGGATGACCTGCAATGTGCGATGTCACGTTGCCCTAATTAGGGCTGAGGTGAAAACTGTAAGAACCCAATATTTTCAACATGTTATGAAATTTATTTATTTTTAACAATATAATATTTTGGGGATAAAATAAATTGTAAGGTGCTAAATGCAAATACTGGTTTCCGACAAAAAGAATGTCAATATTAAAGTTAGGCAATATTTGTTCCCGTACTGTGCGCCACAAAGTATTTGTGGACCCCACAACTGAAAACGTGTGGACCCCACAGCCGAAAACGTGTGGACCCCACTAATATTGGTTGGACGACTTTTGAGATGCCCTAAAATTCAAATGGTCAAGAATTGTTGGTCTATCACTTTTCCCTATATTATTACTTCGAGAAATATTACAACAGTAATATAAATAATTGTGTGTGTATATATATATATATATATATATATACACTTGATGTTGATGTATTATAAATAATTTTCTACGATCAGTGTCAGCAATTATCAAATATACTAATATTATTTTAGA
>JAUMHB010059145.1:0-14991 GCA_032359685.1 Pittosporum tobira
TTGGACTATTTTCTTCCACAATCTAAATTCACTTTAATCCAACTCATTCGTCCATTTACACTTTAACCGATCCATAACCCATTTAAATCTTATTCAACGTTCTTGGTTCGTTTCTTGCTTGAGAGTTGACCAATTAAAATTTCTAGATTCGGCCATCAATTATAAATAATTGACTAAATGTGTATGAAATTTACATTCCAAAAGCACAATTTATTTTCATGGCATTTGTTTAAATTTTCGGGGTCTCACACCTTGTATAGGCTTAACCTACTTGGAGAACAAGTAACTTAATTCTAATCCAACTTGAAAACTAAGAAATCTATTACCATAAGAAACATATTACCATAATAATACTATAAATATAATAATAATAATATATTTAACTAAATTGATTACATCAGATCTGTTGGTTGTTATCTTGGGGAAGAGGGTGATAGTGAGTTGAGATGTCGTCGCTGAACTTCCCATTCATCTAGTCTATACCGGAAGCCCTAATCACTGTTGAACACTTCACTGCCTTTGCTTCTTTAAGTAAGTTTTTTGTTGCGTTTCTCAATCCTATCGATCACTGAGATTTGTTGCTACTACTATTGCTACGCTTCCAAGACCTATTGAGGAATTCAGTTCATGGGACAGACTATGAATAACGTTGTCTATCGATCAGTTGATGGTCGAATACCGTTGTCTATCGATCAATTTATGGTCAAATACCGTTGTCTATCGATAAGTTAAAGGTCGAATACCGTTGTCTATCAATTAGTTTAGAGTCGAATACCGTTGTCTATCGATATGGTCGAATATCGTTGTCTATCAATCAGTTAAGGGTCGAATACCGTTATCTATCGATCAGTTTGTTTATGGTCGAATACCGTTGACTACTACTATCTACCGTTGTCTACCATAGTTGCTAGTTTTTTTTTTTTGTTTTTTTTTGTTTTTTTTTGCTTAGAGTTTGGGTGTGGGGTAGGGTTTTATGAATCTTTCAGTTTTTTGTTCATGAGAGGGTGGGGCTGATTTCTGTAGAGGCTAACTTCCGACATCTAGTTTTGGAGTTGGTATTACCATTACTGGCAACATCGAAGATAAAAAGGGCAGTAAATTAAGCTGATTTTGTTTATTTCGCACAAAATACGGTTTTTAAATAATGAATGAGCCATTTGTACTTGTATTTCACCCATAATCGATCCCCTACATACAGCAGGGTGGCACCCTACCTTCAGGTAGAACAGAACAGTTTGTGCCAGTCATCCCCGATTCCAGCACTTGGGCTAAGCCAACAGTCATACCTCAACAGATCCCCAAAAAAATTCCAAAGAAGACGGAGGTTGTACAATCTCAATGGTGTGAAGTTTGCAAGATTTGCTGTAACACCGAGGATGTTCTAGACCAGCATAAATTGGGAAAGAAGCACAAGAAGAATTTGGAGAAACTTCACAAAACTTCTATGCCCGCCCTGGCCCCTGCTCCTGCTCCGGCTCCTGTTGCTTCAGTTGGGTCAAACAGTCCAGCAATTGGGCCTCCGGAAAATCTTTCAAAGGGGAATAAGTCAAAAAAGAAGGCAGCCAAACTCTGCAAAAGGTTTAGAGACAAAGAGAAGGAAGAACGTGGAAAGCGGAGCAACGGCTGCTGATGTGAGGACATGTGTTATATGTAACGTGGTTTGCAATAGTCACAACAGTTTTCAAGACTAGAAATGTGTATCTAGGAGCATAAGCTTTACTACTGCCACCTAGAAATGGAACAGAAAATTATGGGAAAGCTACGTTAGAGCAAACTATTACACCTGCCCTTTTTGTGATCTCTGAGGGGTGAAAACGTAACTATTTAGAAATATTGGTCATTTCGAATGAGGCTGATTTAAATTTGCATGAGTTGAAGTCTGGAGATACTATAATTATCTAAATTTCCACCTCTTAAGTTTGGCCATTGTTTTAAGTTGCACATCTCTCTTTAAAATGTTTCAAACTGTAGTCTTGTATTTTGTTGTGGGTGTACCCCTTGAATATATTCGGTCTGAAACACTAACCAAATTTTAAGGGGTGCAAAAACAATTGTCAAAGTTGCATATGAAACTTGAATCAATTAAAAGTTTGAAGTGAGATTCGGTATTTGACAAATTTCTTTATTTAATGCTTTTCTAAATCAATTTTAGCCTTAAGGAAGGCATACAATATCACAATATGTAAAATTGTAAATTACCTTTTCATGGAACTTTTCCTATGAGTATAACATAAACAATAAAATATCTTATTTTACGTATGGCTTGTTTGTTGCAATTTATTTATTTGAAAACAGTTTAAACTTATTTTTTAAATTATAAGTTTAAAAAATATATATATATATATATATATATATATATCCACTAATTTTTTTAAAAATAAATTAAAAATATTATTGTACTCAACTTATAATTTAAGGAATGATCAATAAATTAAAATAAATTATTTTAAAAATAAATTATAAGTTAATTTGTAGCCTTTGGATTGGTTGGCTTAACGTTTCACAGTTTTTTAAACATTTTTGTCGGACGACTTTAGCCATCGTACTAAACTAGACCTTCGGTTAAATCGGAAAGTACGTTCTGGACGTCAGGTACTTATTTATCTCGTTGATGGACTACGATAGCCGGTGAACTGAAATGCAACCACCAAACCCTAATCCTTCAATACACAATCACTCCGACGCCGCCACCAATCATCAGATTAACACCGCTCAGTACACTCTTTACTACCCTAATCATCCCCAACTCCAAAACTCTAACCCTAACCCTAACCCTAACCCTAACCATGGTGGCGGGTACGAGGTCCAGCCATCCGATGGTTTGGCATACGCTCAGTATCAAACTGCACCACCTTACTACGTGGACCCCAATACCGGCGCAACAATGTACAATTGGGCTGTTGCTGTGACTGTAAGTGATGAGTTGAATACCGTGATTTTGTATTTCATGGAATTTCTTATGTGTGGAACGAACATTATATATAATGTGGCAGCAGTTAGTTGAATTCCATGATTTATACATTTATAGTGATTGAATAAATTCATGAAATGGTATTTACCCCTTTTTGAACATAGAGCACAATCGAAATTGAGGTTCAGATTGGAAATTTTGTTCTGGTCGCCTTTTATATTAGGTTGCTGTTGACACAGAACAAACTGATCGGTGACCTGCAAGTTCTTTGCAAGTTCTTTTGAAACAAAACCGAATATAAGTATGGCATTGCTTGTTCTACTGCTAAAACTCTGACATTCATGGGCGCCCTCCTACCTGACTTCCTGCCTCTCAGAGATATGATATTCTAACTAACCGTACTTGTTGCGTGAACTTTTTCCTCGTCAAATCAAAAAAGAAGCCTTTGGGGACTTTACCTGCACCTAGAATAGGAACCTTTCTTTCCTTCTGTAAATAGTTCAGTTTCAAAGCTTTTCTCTATCTTTACCCATTGCTAGGTAATAGTCAGCGTGAGCAGAAGAGTTAGAACTAGAATTGTTTTCCTGGCAAGTAGTCTTAAAGTTTCTTCATAATGCTCATTCGAGTCAAAGAAGACTTGTAAAAAAAAAAAAAAAAAAAACTCTTTTTATGGTGTTCTACAAAAGGAGGATTCTTTAGTTTTTCCTTCCTGCTGAGAAAGCAGTCATTCTTTTGAGCCTATTTCTCAAAATACTTAAATGGGTACCACACAACTAATAGGCCAATTTGGCAGCTTTTTGTTCAATTGCCGGTGGAGTTGTTACTACAAGTCAAATGAATGACCCCCTGGCCTCTGATATCCATATAAAAGGCACGACAAGCATAAATACATAAATACCTTCTTTAACTTCTATTATGATAGATTGAACATCTTTTATAAGGAATCGGAGGAAGATGTGATGGGAATTGTTTGCTGGAAGCAAGCTTCATTTTCCCACATAGTTTGTCAGCAAAACGAACAACTCTTTTCTCAAAGTTATGGAGCGGCCTTTGTTAGATAGAAATCAAATTACACCCCAAAGTTCACTTATTTACGACTTTAGAGGTTGGGGTTGATGGCTGGGGTTTTATGGATCTTTCGGTTTTTCGTTCATGAGAGAGTGGGCTGATTTCTGTAGAGGCTAAGCTTTAAGATCTAGTTTGGGAGTTGGTATTACTATTACTGGAAACATCAAATTTCAGTTTTTGAATTATGAATGAGCCATTGTATTTGTGTTTCACCCATAATCGATCCCCCACTTGCTGCAGGGTGGAACCCTACCTTCAGGTGGGACAGAACAGTTTGTGCCTGCAATTCCCATTTCTGGCACTTGGGCTAATGCAACAGTCCTACCTCAACGCATTTCGAAAAAAGGCCCAAAGACGACGAAGGTTGTACAATCTCAATGGTGTGAAGTTTGCAAGATTTGCTGTAACACCAAGGATGTTCTAGATCAGCATAAATTGGGAAAGAAGCACAAGAAGAATTTGGAGAAACTTCAAAAAGCATCTATGCCTCCCCCTGCCCCTGCCCCTGCCCCTGCTCCGGCCCCTGTTGCTTCAGCCGGGTCAAATAATCCAGTAATTGGGCCTCCGGTAAATCCTTCGAAGGGGAAGAATTCAAAAAAGAAAGCACCCAACTCCGCAGAAGGTTTGGAGACAAAGAGGAGGAAGATTGTGGAAAGCGGAGCAGCAGCTGCTGATGTGAGGACTTGCGTTATATGTAATGTAGTTTGCAACAGTGACACAGTTTTCAAGGCTCATATTGCGGGACAAAAGCATGTTGCGATGGTGAAGAAATGTGCTTCTGGGAGCATAAGCTTCACTACTGCCATCTAGAAATGGAACAAGGGGTAACAACGTAACTATTTTACAAATACTGGCTATATTATATTTTCCCTTCGAATGAGAATGATTTAAAATTGTATGAGTTTAACTCTAAAGAATGTAATTAAGCCTTTTTTTTTTTTTTTTTTTGGGTGGAATGTAATTAAGCATATTGGTGAGTTATTTATGTTGCGAACTAAATCCTCACATAGTGGTGGCAGGCGCATTGGGAACAAGTTATTTATGTGAGGATTTAGTTCTGCAAATTTTGAAAAGACTTCCTGTGAGATCGGTGTTGAGGTTCAGGTGTACTTGCAAGACATGGTGTGCTCTCACCAAAGCTCCTTATTTTATTGCCATGCATCTCAATCATTCCTGTACTTTGAGAGATCAAGAAGACGATAATAATGATCATATTCGGCTTCCTCTCAAGCACGAATCGATGATTATGATGAAAAAAATTCTAACTTTTTTTATATAATTTTTTCCTGGCAAATCTGTCCGTGTGCTACTTGCTTTTAACGTAAACATCGGTGTCGATAGAGGGAAGCATAGTCTGACTTCACATATCGTGGGTTGTTGCCCTGGATTTCTCTGTGTATGCGAGAATTTCACAATATCAAGTACGAAGAATTCGATCCAATCAACATTATTTTCACTTTATGGAATCCAGCAACAAGCTAGGAAATATAAATTTCTTCAAACCTCGTCGAACTTTGTATTTGACTCGGAAGAACTGGCAATACAAATGGTGGTACATTGGATTTGGGTAATGACAAAGAAAACAAAGACTACAAGGTGGTTTAGTGCTTGTATTTTGAGCACTTTCGGAAAGAAAAAAAAATATATATATATATTTGGTCGTACACTGAGATATACAGCTTAAAAACAAACTCTTGGAGGCACATTAAGGATGTGTTTGTGCCTACACCACCAAGTCATCCTTGCTACACATGCACGGATGAGGGTTTCCATCGAGGTGCCGACTAGTGAAAATTGGGATGGATGGTGTATTGATTTCGTTTGACCTAATAGATCAAGTATTTCAAGTCACTCCCATGCCAGCATTTTCAAGGCGAGGAACCGAACATATATTACTTTCACAACTTAAGTTACTTCTATTCATACAGTTGAAGACAATTTTCAATCTATAAATTTATGGGTGTAGAACAAAAAATACTGGTAAGATTCTTCTACAAGTCTATTTTGCTTTTCCAAGAAAACTGAAGCATGCATCATATGCGAACCTGTTAATAAAACAAGTTGAAAGACCTTCAGTTTCACTCGAGACCACCCTGGTGGAATGAGCGCAAGCTAATTTTTGTTTTTACAGACACAAATTAAACAAATCACTAGTTTGACGTCAGTTTGTTTTAGAGTCCATTATAAGACTTAAATAATCCCATAAATGTCTACTAATAAAAAGTACTCCCTCCGTTCCGATTAATTTTTAATATTTTGTTTTTTTTATGAAATTTAAAAAATTTATTGTTTAGATGAAGAGTTACAATTTTATCTTTATTTCCTTATTATTGGATGAAGAGTTAAAATGTCTTATAAATAGTAAACCAAAGCAGCATCATTTTGTTCAAAATACAAATTCAAAAAAGTTATTATGTTTTCCGCGGGCTTAATGGAGTAAGGTTTCTGCCGCTGGGCTATGGTTTCTAGTCTTCTGTCATTTTGAAATACTCCTACTACTACTCCGTACTGTACTTCTTTCTCTCTCTTTCCCACCGATTTGTTAGGTTTGAAGAAATTTGATTTTGATTTCGTGAGATATAGTGGAAGTAGGAGGAGTTTCTGCAAGATCGGTTAACGATGATGATGCACATAGAGTGCGAGCTATGAATTGTACACGTAATTTGTATTGTAAAAAAAGAAAAAAGAAAAAGTTGAATTAAAATATGGCCCCACATGTTAGAAAATAATTTATGTCAGTTTGTATATTTATTACTTTTGTTGGTTTTTTGGGTGAAAGAACCGTTACTAATGGATTAAAAGCATGAAATTTCATGTAGGCTATGTTTAGCAATTTAATTTCAAAATCTTGGCTATATTGAGTCACAAATTTAAACTAGGTACAATTTTATGAAAATTACAAACATGTTTTTAATTTTAAATTTAAAATTTGAAATTGAATTGTCAAACATTACGACAAAATTGATACATAAAATTCTGATTGTTAATGTTGAATATCGATTTATTTGTAAAATCAATTTAAATACAATATAATATAGGCATGTAAGTAGTTACGGCCTTTTCCCACTTCCACTCGCGCAATTTTAAATCATTCTCGTTCGAAGTAGGAATACAGTAATTCAACCAATATTTCTAAAAAAGTTGCGCTTTCAATGCCCCACCAAGGAGCACACTATCTTCACAAAACTAGCTTTGCTCTAAAGTTGCTTGCCCATATTTTGTGTTCGGCACTAGTAAAGTTTAACGCTACTACGTCTGTGAGGTTAGACATGAAATAAATGAATAAAAAATATATAATTTAAGATTAAAAAAATTATTTATTATTTTTATGTTTATGTTTATAAGTTTATAATAAAAAATTTAATAAATTATTATTGTCTTATTTATAAGTGTTAAAAAAAGAAAAAAAATTTAATTACTATTACATTCTTTAGTCAAAGTGTAACTGAATATATAAATATAAATTTGTTGATTTACAAAAATAAAGATAATAATAAAATTATAAAATTTTGAATTACTCTCTTTTCGTTTCCGTCTAAATCTTTTCATTTTTGGCCAAAAAAGTTAACCAAAAAAATAGAATAACTTTTTTTCCCTTTTCTTTTCTTTTCCATACCGAGCAAAGGTCACAAACATCATAAAGTGAAAAAAGGTCTCCCTTTTCTATCACTTTTTATTCTTTTCCAAGTCTTTCAACAGCTCTTAAACACAATATAAAGCCCCACTTAAATAAAATTTGACTCTCTAAAGTCTCGATAATATTAAATATATTAAATTATTCATAAAATATTTTAAATTTAACTCATTAAAAATTTAATAAAAAACTTGTCAAATTAAAAAGACCAAACTCAACTCAGATTATTAAACACCCATGAAATGTATGTAGATGCACGATCCAGATTCCGTGCCACCAAGTCTTTGACAATATCATATCATTATTTCCTCTTATTTTATTATTATCATTATTATTATCGTCGTCATTCCTAGTGGTTTTTCTTCTGGAGAATAAGAAGGATACGTTTTCACATGACCACGACGACAATATGCTACAGCCTTTATTGGTGCTACTAGCTCCAGTGCCGAGCAAAGGATGATGTATTCTTCAAGGTAGTTCAAGGGGTTTTATGTTCCATATGTCTCGTGCATATTCATGAATTGTTCTATCACTGCTGAACTTGTACGAGCCTGCCGTATTCAAGATTGACATGCTCGTCCATTTCTGCAAAAACAGTAATTGCACAATAGCAGGCATGGTTAGAGATGGTAAGAACTCGCATTTGAAATGCAAACAAATTAAAACATGAGAAAATGCCTACAGATTGAGATTTCAGTTTGCATATCCCCAATTCCAGATCCATGAGATAGGCTCCGTGCCACCAAACAAGGTAAAGGATTTTATTTTTATTTATTACTTATTATAACGGTGGATCTGCAAGCAACCATTACCCTTAAGGTGCACACTGTGGTTTTGGTAAACCACATGATGCACCCAAAATCTCACCAACCACGCACACCAGGAAGCTGCAGGATTTTGAACCCAAGACTTTCAATCTCTTACCACGAAATAAAACATAATAGATAAAATAAAATCAATAAATACTACCAAGTGCTTAAAAAAAAAAAAAGTTGCTAAAAAATTCGTATGCCAGTTTTTCATTCTGACACTTTTCTTAGAGCTCGCTACCACTTAACCAACCCTCTAGGGGAAACATGGTAAAGGACTTTCAAATTTGTCACAGTAATTTCATAAGTTGGTCAATAAACAAATGCAAGTTATATAATAGTGTAAAATTAAATGAAAATGTATGTCAACATGTATCTCTCACCTTTTGGTCTCGATATGCCTCATCAACCTTTTCTTGGCATTCTATGTAACTTGGAAAGTCCTTCCCAACAAGGAAATAGTCTGCACGGCCAAAACCTTCATTTCCTTCCAGGGATCCTATCAGTTCATCATAATTATAAGGCCCAAACACTCCACTTTTAACAAATTCCTTAACTTCTTCAAAGCAGGCATCTGGCACAAACTGCAAAAAGTGGTAAGAAAGCATAAGCACCAACTACACTAACAGTTAGATTATATAGAAAAAGAAAGTATTAAGACTATAAGAGCCTAGGAATACCTTGCCATCTGCTCGTTCTTTCCGGAGGCCCGAAATCTCATGGGCTTGAGCGCCAAAAAGGAAAAAGTTTTCTTCTCCAACCTCTTGTCTTATTTCAACATTGGCACCATCCAATGTCCCAATCAAGATGCAACCGTTCATTGCAAACTTCATGTTGCTGGTCCCACTCGCTTCCATCCCTGCAGTACTGGAGAGAGAGAGAGAGAGAGAGAGAGATCATTCAGAATTTAGCACTCACACTAGTGTACAAGAATCATTGTTAATGATCCAGGGGAACAGAAAAAGAATAAATAATAGATAAACAAAACAAATAAGACAATATGACTAGTGCGCTTAATAATACCTGATATGCTGTGAAAGCTCGCTTGCAGGAATTAGCAATTCAGCAACACTGACATTGTAATCAGGAACAAATATAACCTAAAAACAAAATCACCAGAAAAAAATAAAAGTAAAAAATTGTCAAGATTAGAAATATGGATCAACATGTAGTAAATGTCCAGTGTCAACCAAACCCTCCAAAATAAATGAAAGGCAGTTCAATATAATAAGGAGGCTCAGGAAAATGTGGAGTAGCAAGGTTTTCAGAGGAGAAAGGAAGGCAACAGCTGGTTGGTGTGAGAAGTAAAAAGTTCAAGGACTTGCAGATTATTAAAAATACTTTAGTACCATACCTTCAATAAGTCACCTATTTCAGAATCATGGTTTATTGTAGCCCCAACATCTGTAATTAATTTTACTATCCTCTTGGCTTGCACGTATGTGGCAAATGCTTTTCCTCCAAATATACAAACCCGTGGAACGAATTTTTCTTTCCTCTCCACTTCATCCATTTCTTTCATCTTCTTGTATCGATAAACAATTCCCAAGATATTTAACAGCTGTCGCTTGTATTCATGAATGCGCTTCACCTGAAAGTAACACACACCTCAGTACATACACCAAGATAATAAGGACAAAATAGTTTCAAAGAATAGATCATGACCTGGATGTCAAACATTGCATCGGGGCTCACAGAATACCCCGTTCTTTCTTTGAGGAATGATGCAACCCTAATCTTGTTGTCCCTCTTTGCGGCCCTCCACTCAACCTGGAGATCCTCATTATGTGCAAACTAGGGAAGAAAATGATCTCGAAGTTGGTTAGACTTGCACTCGTTCCTTAACGAAGAATATTAAAATAATAAAAGATGACCGATTCAATCGTACAGGCAACAGGCAAATGACAGGCGATGGAAGAATCATGCCATAAGTTATAGAGATAGCAGGCACATAAAATAGATGGTGATAAATATCATGTAAATTCCTCTAGCAATAATCAATGATGGTTTGACCAAACAAATTATTTACTAAGGCGAACATTATGAATTACCTTACGCAATTCGGCCAATTTCTTGGTGTTCAGGACCCAATCCTCTGTACCTGCCCATTTAGTAATTATATCACTTAGTCGTGGATTGCAGAAGCGAATCCATCTCCTTGGTGTCACCCCATTTGTCTTGTTCTGAAACTTTTCAGGCCACATCTGCATTGATGGTAGTGCATAATTGCACATATGAGCACTTAAACTAAACTACATCAATTCTACCAAACTCATAAGCACATCACCATCACTGGAAAGGAATTATGTCGCTTGCAAGTATACCTTGTAAAAGTCATTAAAAACTTCCTCCTTGACTATTTCACTATGAATCTCTGCAACTCCGTTTACTGCATGACCTCCCACAACACAAAGATTAGCCATACGGACCATCTTTGGTGGTATAGGAACTGGTTCTGGATTCACCTCTTTCTTCTCTGATTCATTTTCTTCGAGTTCGTCTTCGTCGTCTACCACCAGAGCTCCCTCAAGAATTATTGGTTCTTCATTGAGACCAACAACAGAACTTTCTTTTGGTTTAACAAATATATCAGCAACCGAAGCAGGTAGATCAAAATTTTCTAATATTCTCATCGTATTCAATTTTTCCTCCAAAATATCAGGGTTTAATGCACCATACTCTGATACTATGTTCTGAATCAACTGTAGAAATAAAAGATAGCAGATGTTAGTAAAAAAAAAAAAGGGAACATTGGAGGATAGGTATTGTTACTAGCCTATATTTTGCATTACCTCCTCATCAATTGTCTCTATAATCTCAACATGTCGAGGAAGCAGTTTCTGCATAAGTTCATAACTCCATTTTTCCAATGCTTCGGGTAAAACAGTGTGATTTGTGTAGGCCACAGTTCTGACAAATGCAAACCAGCAAGTGAGCAAATTAAGTAAGTGCACATGTTAAAATATATTCCATGCTTATGTAATTTAGTAGGAAGTACCTATTTGTAATATCCCAAGCTTCCTTCCAGCTCATACCCTTCACATCAACTAATATTCTAATAAGCTCCGGAATGCAGAGTGTTGGGTGAGTATCATTCATTTGTACTGCAACCTTTTCAGGAAATTCTTGCCATTTCACATGCCCACCAGATCTCCTCTCAAAACGTGCAACAATATCTTGGAGAGAAGCCGAGCATAACGTATATTGTTGCTTCAATCTAAGTGTCTTTCCCTCCGTCGATTCATCCCCAGGATATAATATAAAGCAAATCTGATGTCATAGTAAAACATTATAGAAATCATTCCTATTGATTTCCCATATATATTATGATAATAATAAATACTATAAATGAACATGCATGCATCACAACCTTTTCAGAATTTACTTGGTCTTCACAGGCCTTAGTGTGCTCTCCAGCGTTAAATGCATTTAAATCAAAACCTTCTGACGGGACTTTGGTTGACCACAGTCGGAGGTTGATAGTAGTTTTAGTTTTATATCCTGGAATTGGGACATCATATGCAACAGCCTTTATATCTTCACCTCCAATCCAGTGTCTCTTTCCATCCGATCCTGTAACTAACTTTCCATAAAATTTTATGGGATAAGAAATGTCGTTTCTCACGATCTCCCATGGATTGCCCATCTACAGCAAGAAACTGGATTTAATCAAAAGACAGAAGGGTACTCTTCAAATATAGCAAAAAGGACTAAAAGTACCACCAGTGACGTTTGTTTTCGAAAATTGCATGCTTAAATAATACCAATAACAAGAATTTTAATAATTAAAATAAAAAATAACAATAAAAAGAAGAAATCATACTTCAAGCCAACTTTCAGCAATCTCTTCCTGTCCATCTTTTGTGATCAGCTGTTTAAATAAACCATACTTGTATCTCAGTCCATAACCCCATGCTGGATAATTTAATGTAGCCAAAGAGTCCAAAAAACAGGAAGCAAGCCGCCCAAGACCCCCATTTCCAAGAGCAGCATCTGACTCCTGCGAACCAAAGAGGTTAGCAAAGGGGGAGAAGAGGGGTTATATCACTGACATACTTAAGCACACAAGAATAAGCTCCGGTGAAAGTAGCTTAAGCAGCTTCATAGGCTACAAATTGGACATGCACCAAGTTCTCATGAAAGCCAAGAATATACATGGTAACTATTGATGTATTAGCCGTCAAAAATCAAAAATTATCATCAGGAAATGATTCAAATTAGGTGAATAAGCTTCAGCATGATACATCTCCTTAACACCACAAACTAATGGATCACATATGAGTAGAAATTTAGAGCACTGATAGACAATATACAACAAATGACGCACCTTTGAACACAAAGAAAAAAAAATTGACAACTGATGCATACAGAAGCATCAAACAAAATTAATATGTGTTCATGTAACCTCACCTGCTGTGCTACATTCTCTAAATTGTGCCCAAGTTTCATTAAAGCCTCTCCATAAGCGCCTGTTAACTCTAAGTTGCCAATGGCATTTAACAATGCTCTACCCTATAAAAGCAGACAGTAATGCAACATTAGTGACCGATTCATCCAGACAAGACTACAAGAGTATACTAAATATTCTGTAAAGGAACAACAAATTAAACAAAAAAGGTATATTGATGCAACAGCAAAAGATTAAAGACGTGGATCACAAAGTAAAATAACCTGTAGAAATTCCATAGACAAATAGTATGCCTGCTTTACATTCATCTTTTCATAGAAATCATATGTCGCATTCCAATTGATGATGAGTGCATCCTGGACACTTTGTGCAGTAGCAAAGTATGCCTTGGGAAGCTCAAACCGTTCCGGAGAAAACAATGGTGTGAACTCTGCATGGTATTTGATACTTGAGGCAATTGATGCAGCATCTGGCCTGAAACAACTCAGATCACCAGGAGCTCCTAAATCATTGTTAAAGGAAAACTAATTAAACCCCTTAAGATTACATTCGGAATGGAATTAGAATCCAAATGAAATCAAGCCAATGGCTGCACCCCACCATGAAATAAGGAAATGAAGCAATAACTTTATGTTTGTACTTTTGAATAAAAATTGATTATTAGAACTGAGGTGACTCAAAAAATTCTCTCCGCAGGAAATACTACTATAGAATTAAGCTTTCACTTTCACAATTTATAGATTCTTGTGTTCTAATTCTAACCACCAATTGACATGAATATCTTCGGTTACGGACTAAAATTTAATATTTAAAACAATTTAAAGAATCCGGCTTTCAGTTGAAAGAATTATAGGGATAGTACTACCTCTTGGTCCAACTTTCAAGGCTAAAGATATCTGACTTTTTGAGTCAACCCGCGTAACCATAAAAGTCAAAATCCATACAAATTTCGCTGAATTTCTTACTAACTGGAGTATATTAAACTGACTAAACAATACTTACCAAATATCATATTTGTTATTCTCAACATTTAAATGAATTCATATACCGTACAGATTTTAAATTTTATGATAAAGCAGATTGACTCAAATATTGCTAATTTTATAGCGTCGTAATTAATTTTTTTTACTTAAGTGGTGATAATAATTTTACCATAATTACAAGTGATCTGTTTAAATTAATAAAAAAAAAATAGAGACTCTAACCTAAAATTTTAGTCTTAATTATTGATTTAAAACATGATTAACTTAATTAATTAAGTAAACACAAAAACATAAATAAAACTACGAAACCCAAAAAAAAAAGATGAAAGTAAATGAATGTGAAGATCCGACCTTCTTCAGTGACGAGATCCTTCAATAATGGTTTTGACTCACTTGAAACATTCTTCACCGTGAAAGACCGTTTCCTTCTGCGTAAATCGGAGGTTCTAGTGAAGGAAAACAACTTGAAGTTTCTGTTTATAGAGCTGAACTCGATGAACCGTGAAATTGAACCGTAACGCGAAGAGTTCTCCGGCCTAACTGAAGTTGCAGAGTAGGTTGAAGTCGCCATTGTTGTATCTTCTCTCTCCCCTCGCAATTTCTCTCTCCTCACAAGGGTACAGCTGAAGCAGTGATTAATAATGGCGATGCTACTAAATCAGTGAGGAGACATTGAAGATGGGACTCTTTCGTCTTCACGTTCAAATATTTTATCGAATCACGAGACTTTCTCGCGCCACGCACGTTGGCAGCAATCAAAGTAACATGGGATTTATCATCTGTAGCCTGAAATGAACCCAAGCCATACAATCGGGAGTTTGATGTTGTAGCATCTTGAAACGTTTCAGACTGCTGTTAAAATACCAACAATGACCTTCACTTTTCGAATATTTACAAAAGCACCACCATGGTGCTTGTGACTATTATTTTTTTACTTTGGTAGAAAATGTGAGAGACTAGAACATGTATTCATGTTATGCCACAAAACACGTAATTCAATTCATAAGGAGTTGTGTTCGTTTAATCACAATTTCGAGTTCAATTTTAGATAATATAATTGTGTTAAATGAAGAAGAGTTTTATCACTTATATAGTCATATCCAATTTGATTTCGGATTAATCGTATTCCTAACGTGAAATCGAATGCTAGGAGGTTCGTGTTACGTACTTATTCTCTC
>JAUMHB010059167.1:0-14989 GCA_032359685.1 Pittosporum tobira
TAGATTGTTTTCTCATAAATAGTTTTATCCATTTTTAGTATAATATTTCTTTTATATCGTTTAGTCTAAATTAATCAATCACCTCTCCAAATTATTATTTCTAATTTGCGTGAAAATAATTTTAAGAAAATATTAAAAGTAAACTAGTCTCTGTGGGATTGACCTGTCTACAATTAGATACTGTGCACTTGCAGTATTTTTAACACATCATTAACAACAATAATTTAAAATATTTATGAAAATCTGAGAATTTTGAAATAAAACTCATTTAGAATTCATGGGTCAAGAGTCCTCCAACAGTGGCATGATCTATAAGCTACAAAGTAAATCATACAGCAGTATAAAATAGTCATATGATTATGCTTAAAATACTTAACTCTCTGGGTGCTCACCCGGTCCAAACATAAAGTATAGAACAAATGAATTTAACTTATTTGGCGAATGTGGACATTGCAAAGCAGGGATCTTCCTGCAACTACATGACTTTTCCTATAGGGTTCCGGGGGATTGTCGATCTTCCCATCTCTAGCATACTCGTTCTCCATTTATTATTTGAGATCAAACTAAGCTCTTATGGGGCATGCCACGCATGGTGGAAATGCATGGCATTCAAGCAACCGTTAAATATCATATGCACAAGTGATGAAATCTCATGCATTCATGACAATAAAAACATGCACGTGTAATGAAACAATAAAAATTACACGTAAAAGAGGGGAAAATCATGTACTTGCTTACTATGCCATAAACTTACTCCCAAAAATATGTTTGTTGATCATGTCTCGGTTTCCTCCGTTTATTACCCTAATCAACCTCAACATCTTTCCTGACCTCTTAAACAAATTCCTATAATCATAAATGACCTCATATTAGTGACCGTTTAAATTTTTAAGTCTTACTATGCGTTTATGAGTTTTTCACTAATGCCCCACTTCCAGTTTCACTAAGTCAGTAGCGTTCAAATACAAATAACTTTTGTCTCGTACACCTCTTATTAATGCACTTATTTTTTCTAAAAATTAAAATTTTGGGGATTCGTATAGACTAAATAACTACTAAATTCCACTTAATAATGAAGGACTTATGACGTTTCAAAGTTGGACAAAGTTTTAGAAAACTCTGTTCTGCATCCTTTGGACTTAAACATGTATAACTTATTCTATATAACTCATGTGTTAACATGACTAAATTTTCAAAAACTATACCCCAGTATATACATACGGACTCTTAAATCACTCAATTTGGACTTATAATGAATGAGATATGACTTTCCAAAGTTTGGTAAAGTTCCAGAAAATTTTACTCTGCAATGAGTTTTCTACAGCGCAATTTGGACATTTTATAAAAACACTAAATGACCTCAAAATAAGATAAAACTTTTCAAAATTAACTAAAATTCTCCAAGTATTTCTAGAAAATTTTTCGTGCATTTTCGATAAATACATTATTTTCCATGAAAGTCCAAAGTTGACCAAAATTTCATATTTCTATGTTTCTGCAGAAAGCCTACTGCAGTCCCATTCTAGTAATTTATTAAAATACCAAATCAACTCCAAAAATTATTAAACTTATTATACATCATCTAAACATATCCAATTATGTTCACTAAAATGTTAAAGTCCATTTAACGAACATATTATTTTATATGAAATTTGGAAGAGTACTATCAATGGCAAATTTCCAGATTTTGAAAGTCACCAAAAACACATATAACTTCTTTTAGTCCTTTTCTAAGCATACATGAATCAACTTGAACATAAGAACACCTTTTAATCACATGAAATCTACATCCTTTAACCCATTTTCAACCATGACAAACTATATTAATCCACAAATACATCATCCAACTAGTTTACCAATTAAACATCTCAATAACTACAATTAAATCATCATCTAGTCATGTTAATCACCAAATCTATGCTTCCAAAGTAATACAAATAACAACTTGAGCCAGGTTTTAGAGAGTTATACCTTGGATCAATTGCTTCCTTGAGCTTGGATGAATTAACTCCTTGTTCTCCTTCAATTTCTTTGGCCATCTCCAACTTTTCCCTCATAATTTCTAGCTCAATTGGACAAGGGTTGAGAGCTTTAGACCCCTGAAAAGGCTCCATATGGGGTGAGGATTTCAATTTGTGAATTTTGATTAGAAAGCCTCTAGATTTTTGGCTTAAGAGACCCTTTCTCCCTCTCTCTCTTTATTTCTCTCTTCCCGTCTTTGTTCTCCTCTTCTTTCTAGAGTTCTCCATCAATTATAATATATATATATATATATATATATATATATATATATATATCTCACAAAATAACTAGTGGTAAATAAAAGACCCGGTCAAACTTACTATTTTTATAACTATATCAATATTACACTCATTTTATATTAATTTGGGCGTTCTGAATTCAATGGTGATATATGTTTCCTGAAATGAGGGTTCAAACTTAAAATTACCTCTTATATCACTTACTTATTTCATCGCTTATATCACGCTCGCATCATCGCTGACATCATGCTTACCTCATTGCTTACATCACGCTTACATCATCATTTACCACATAATTTCATAAAATAACCACTAATGCTTGAGCAAAAATAATTATTTGACATTTTAATTCTTCATCCCGATTCAACCAAACCATGGTCAAAGCTTAATTTGTTCTTCATAAATCCTTAATACCTTATTAGCAAAAATAATATTTTTCTAAACCCCAAAATAATTTTGGCCATGCCGTAATCCCGTATAAATTCTAATTCCCAAAGAAAAATTTAATTCCTAGAAAAAATCATCCCATAAAATCCTTGTATAAAATCTCAAGAAATAAATTTTTGTAAATTCTCTTTTCTAAACTTTTTGGGATGTCACAATGTCCATGTGGATTTGGTCCGAATTGATGCGGGTTACGGGTTAACCAAACTACTTACAACTTAATAACTTATAAAACTTACTTGATACAATCTTACCTTAAAAAGTTTATTACTACATTAAGGGCCCAAGTGAAGCATGTACTATATTAACCTAGCCCTTAGAATTTTCTCAAAGCCTAATTCTTTCACAAATCTAAATAGACCATGAAAATGTGTTGACAATGTTATAGTTTTATATATATATAATTCTATCTGCGACACAGACTTATAGAGATAAAATAGTTCAATAGTGTAATGTTTTAGTTTAGTTTAATTGTTTTAGTTTGCATATATAATTACAGTGAATACATGTGCGTGGGTATGTATGCATATATTTATAGTCAGTGCAGATTTGGTGCGGTGGTGCACCATATCCGAGACCTGAACCCATAGCGGATTTATGTTTTTTTCTACCAAATTCAATTCTAAAATCATTGGTGCGAGTTAAATAATATGATTTTTATAAATTTGGTGTGAATTTGAGGGTTTAGTTCGGGTTCTACTTTGTCCTATCTTTTTACGACGGAGGTTGTAAATACATTTTACTAACAAACAAACAAAAAAAAAGTCCCATTATTATTATATTATTCCCTTTATTACAAAATAATAGTCTTTTTCAATGAAGAAATTTGTTCTAAAATAATTGTCAGTTGTAGTTTTCTAGAAAAATATAGTAATTATTTTCTTTCATTATCCCTAATCTCTCTCATTATTCCAAGAAAGTTTAATTCATTAAAATTATTTATGTGTTTTCTCTCTCTTGTTCACAACATTTACTAAAAAAAATAAAATAAAATTATTCATTAATATTTACTGTTAATCATAATCCATGTGCATTGAGGCAAAATGACTATTAATTTGAAATGGAGGGATTACAATACTATCTCGAACCAAATAAACACCACCTTAAGTAAAGTCATTAAAGCATAAGATCTCTCAAAGCAACCCCACAACAAAAAATTAAATTAATATAACATGATAATGATAATTCTGCAATAAATGGGGATAACACATTAGCTTCTAACCATAAATTTATTCTAAACATATTGAGTAACATATATTCTTAAAATATACTCCATCCGTTCCAAAATAATAGTCCTGTTAGGAGAAAAAATTTATTCCAAAATAATTGTCATTTATAATTTTTTAGGAGAGTATAATATGTATTTTCCTATATTACCATTAATTTCTCTCATCTTTTCGAGTATTTTTAATTTCCTAGTTTCATTCTCTCTTACTCACAATTTTCAATAAATGATGAAATTAAAATTGAACACTAATATTTATTGTTAATCTTAATATGTGTGCATCAAGCTAAAACGACTATTAATATGGAATGAAATGAGTAACATTTGATATATATCCTTAATTAAACGGATGAAATTAATGTCATCATACTAAATTCATGTATCTACTTCTTGCTGCAATCGGTTTGCATAAAGGATACCTCTTTCTTTAGAAGATCATAAGTAATGAGAAAATTCTCCTGCAACAAGTTTCCAAAGAGGACTAGATCAGAAGCTGGAACCATTGTGAAGCACACCAGACCATGGTCCACTTCCAAAAATGTGGTCGATGGAGGAAAATGCAAGTCTGCTCCGGCGAACCGAAATGTTATTATGGGAACGTTATGATTATCTAATCGTTTATAGCAAAGGCCAAACGTCTCATGTGGCTTACTTACAGATTCTTCACCGATAAATTGTTTTAGCACAGACACTAAACTATCGTAGAATTCGCCACCGGGGAGGTACGTTAACGTAGTCCCCGAGTCAATAATAATGTTACCATTATCTTCAGGCCTATTGGCCTTGGAGATAGACTTATTAGTCTTAAATTCCAAAGAAATATTTCCGATTATAATTTTCTCCAAATTGAGATAATAAAACGCATCCACAGGGCCTTTGATCAATGGAGTAGAAACCACATTAGAACCTGAAACGACAGCACTAGCAGCAGCAGCACCAAAACTGAGCTTGCTTGTTGCATTGGAACCCTTGTATATGGGTACCAAACAATACGAAAACTTCCCATTAATTGTTTCACTTAATTGAGATACAAGAGAAAGGGGCCCACCTCCTAGGCCAATTATACCCGCTGAATTGTTCCGAAATAGTCCATCGTTTTCTTGCCCACATCCGAAAACCACCTTTCTAACCGGGATTGCTCCGAATCTGAGTGTCTCTGTCGAAAGATGGCCATTGCTGTAGGATTTGTCCCCATAGGATATATGGTACTGGCATTTGTGGTTTTTCTTGCTACATGACCTGTTGTAACCTTCCAAAATTTTACATGGTTTAGAATGACACTTCATATTTTTATACGTCGAAGAGGATTTTGGATCAAATAAGGGCGCGATTTGTGGGTAACATTTGGTACAAGGCTTGCATTGGATCCAAGAAAGGTCGCTACCTGTATCAGCGATGGCTAGAGTTTCAACTGGCGGTGTTCCGATAGAAAATTTCATTAGGTATTCACCGGAATCAGATTTAAGTTGGGACTGAATCGGGTCTAAAGCCGACTTGCGTCGGTGATTAAAATGACGAGCACGCAAGTTGGAACGGTGGACGGACCTTTTGAGACGACCGAAATGGGTGGTTGAGGGGTTGTAAAGTGGTGAATGTAGGGAGTCACGATGTATTAAGTCTACACTGAAGCCGACGCTACTGGATTCTGCGAAATGAATAAAACAGAATATTGAGAAAGTACAAAAGGAGTAGAGACGGACATAGATCGCCATGACTAGGATTAGAATGGGAGTTAATTGATGAAAATTTTGTAGGAAAACAGGAGGGCAAATACGACATTTTAAATATGGAAGGTTCATTTTAGGAAGTGTGTGTAATCTGATTATTTAAATTAGGTGCGTGGGGGGCCCCTTGTAATAATGAATAGATCACTTGGAGATAAGGGATAATAATTTGGATATTTAAAATTTAGTTCCACACGCTTATATCTCTCATAAATATTAAATTGACTTTTGAGAAGAATATTGTGCAGGTAATTAAAGAGTATTGATATGTATTAAAAATAAAATTGAAAGATATTTTAATTAATATTTCTATCGAAACATATTTCTACTTGAAATATCCATTATTTTCAATAACTAAAACTCTTGTACGTGCCACAAAAAAATAAATAAATATATATATATATATATATATATATATATATATATATAAAATAAAAAACTTGTACTCAAAAATAAACCTCCAACATAACCAATTCTTAAAGTCAGCTGAACTCAATGGTCAAGCTAACAAGAATTCAAATATCTCATTATCTGTCTTATCACATGTCCCAATCCAAATCAATGATAATATTTATTTACTATTTACAATTAGTAGAGTTAAATACAATATGACAATTCAATTAAATTTAGAACATGTGATAATACATAGAATGGGACAACTAAATAATTTGAATTCGATTAAAAATGCCATAAATTTGAACAAATTAAAAAAGTGGACTATAATAGCTAATTAGTAGTATTAAAATATATTAATAATGAGAAGTACGTATAGTTGAAAATAATAAAAAACCAAATTTATATATCATTAAGTAAAACATACAATATTTAATATTTTTCTATCTATTTCATTATACGAGTTTAGTAGAATGGTAAACTTACCGGTAACCTATTTAAGTGACTTGAGTCTAAATCTTGGCAACTTCAATTAATTTTTTAATATAAAATAAATGACTAAATTAACTCAATTGAGTTAATCGAGTATAGGCTAAAAGTATCCAAAAGATGGTTAAATGTTGAACCAAAATGACTCAACTCAAGTTAAGTTTTATTTGTCTTGTGTTTTATATGTATACTAGCACAAACGTCCGGTGTTGTTCCAGACTAGGTACTATTATATATTAATAAATTATTATTATTTGTATATCGTTAATGGGGGAATGCTATTATTATCTTTCCTTAGAGCTTTACATTTTTTTATGAGCCACGGGATGATGTAAGCTTGATGATGTAAGGATGATGCAAGCGTGATAATGTAAGCATGATGAGGTAAGCGATGACACGAGCATGATGACCTCACTTCCTCTACTTGCAAGCTTAGAATGAGCCACATAACACCTTGTTAGCCAAATTCAGAAGCATACATAAGACACCTTATTGGCAAAAATTTAAATAGACTACTTACCACTTTTGTGGCCAAGTTAACCAACTACCAAGGGGATCAATTAGTGGCCAAGTATATAAAGGATAAGAAGCAAAAGTGAAGGAAGCATAGCCATAAAATTCGGACTAGGTGGGTGGGAGCAAGATTAACTACCCAGAAAGCTCCAAAACTAAGAATTTTTGCTATAAAAGGGATCCATGGTTACTTGAACTACTTTAGCAACTTAGAAGCAAGATAAAAAGACCCAAAAATACACTGCTAAGCCCATGAAACCTTAATTCCATCAAGATCAATAAGAAAATACCACTTTGAGGGCATAATTGCACAAGGAGATCAAAGGAGGAGGTCCAAGGAAGCCAAGGAGCATGAAGATCAAGTCATGGGTGATAATCAAAGGTATACACCTAAACCCTAGCCTAAGTTATAAAGTATAGTTCATGGATATTTCTTATAGACATGATGATTAAGGTTATGATGTGCTTGGTTTGATGGCTAGTTCGTGACTTGAAGTAAAGGATTATGTTTATAAAAGCAATTTGTGTTGGTTGTAAGCATGTATAAGTTTATGTTTAATAAGTTGGGGATAAAATTGTAGTCTTTATATGGAATAACATGTGTATTAGAGGTGTTATTATGTTCAAGTTGATGCATGCACGCTGAGAAAATGATTAAAGGAAATTTAAGACAATTTTGGTAATATGCAGAATTTGGCATTTTGCTACTGACAACACTATTCCAAAATATTATATAAACTAATTTGTTGGTCCAATGGACTTTAAAATTTTACTTAACATACATGGATACTTTTAGTTGATGTCCACCAAGTTTCATAATTTTTGGAGTTGATTTGTTATTTTAATAAATTGTCCAAAGTTGACTATAGTAGCACTCTGCATAAACAGAGAAACTGAGACTCTTTTTTGACTTTGAAAAATTATATCATTTTCATTACAAGTCCAAATTGAGTGATTCAATATTCCATGTGTATATACTGAAGTTTGGTTTCTGAAAAAATTAGTCATGTTAATACATTGGAATAGGTTATACCTATTTAAGTATAGAGGGTGCAAAACAGAGGAATCTTGATTTTCAGTTAAGTTTGGAAAATCATAGAAAATAATGTGTTGGTCTAAAATTCATGAAAAAGTTTATTTTGGAAAGTTTTATCTTATTCTAAGGTCTTTTCGTATTTTATTAAACTGTCTAAAGTAGACTGCAGAAACTCTCTGCATAACAGAATTTTTTGGAAGTTTAGCCAAATTTGAAGCGCGATATCTTTTTCATTATAAGTCAGAATTAAATGATTCTTGGGTCAATTGTTAGATTTAAAAGTGTAAAATTTGATAAAAATGATAGAGACACTGAGAGAATTTTGTAGCATGAGTTGATCGTATTTAAGTATGAAGTACAATGGACTCCTTGGACCTCAAATGTGACATTAGATGAATAAAAGAATCAAATGGGATCATAAGTCATAAAAATTGGTGAGGTTACTACATAAGGTCATTCATGTATATATAATATTGTCTAAGAGCTGGGGAGGATATTAAAGGTACTTGAGATGATAAAGAACACAACGAGGCAAGTACACTTTTCTCGCCCCTTTCTATGTACAATTTCTTTGTTTCATTGTACATGTTTTTGAATTATCAAATGTGAATACTATTTTATTTATAAATATTTGGAAAGAAAAATGGGAAGTTTTAGATGATTTTCAAGTATGCCAACTAAATGAAAACGAACGGCCATATGCATACATGTAAGTTCAATGGATCACTTCTGCTCAGCTAGTGTGGAAGGCTTGGTAAAAGTGTGAAAATGATGAAAACACTTGCTTAGCTGGTGTGGAAGCTTGGTAGGAGGAGCATTTCTGCTCAGCTGGTGTGGAAGGCTGGGTAGAAGTGTAAGTCGTGAAAGATCATTTCTGCTCAGCTGGTGAGGAAGGCTGAGTAGGAATGTGGATATTAGATCACTTCTACTTAGCTGATGTGGAAGGCTGAGTAGGGGTGTGGTGATGTATTGGTTTGGCTTATTTAATTGTGCAAAGTTAATTAAAGATTTTTGCATGGTTTATTTTATGTTTGTAAATCGTGCCAACAAAAAAGAATACATTGTATTCTCACGAGTTCTAATTGATTTTTAGCCTCAAAATGATTGAAGTATTGAAATGTATTTAGCCTCAAATAAATCGTGGTTTCAAAATAATTTTTAATATGAAAGGATTTGTGCAAGGCAAATTTGATTTTTGGGAAAATGAAAGGTTTTATAAAATTATTATTTTATCCTTGAGATGAGGTGTACTTGTTGGGCTTTTTTACTTTTACATGCTTTATGTTAAAAAAATTCAGATGGAATTAAAGGTGATTAGAGGATCGTGGATAGAGGACGAGCGTGCGCTGAGGATGTGTCCTAACCTGGAAGGCGGATGGAGGAAATTATAATCAGCAAGATTACTCTCTGTTTGTATCTAAACATTTTTGTTGCAATATTTTATTTAATGTGAATGTATGATCCTGGGTAGCCGCAAACAAGGAAAATGTTGGTGTATTGACCGATGGAAATTAAGAAATGTATGTTTGACACTTGGCTCTCAGTAAATAGTAATTAGTTGAAGGGATGGGGCATCACATAATTCTTGAATGTTGTTATAATTTCATGCCATTACTTTGAATTATGACGTGATAAATGCTGGAATTTTTAAAAACTGATATATGATGGAATTGTTTCATATCACCTGCCTCTTTATATAATCAAATTGAGAATTTGGAAGGTTGACATGTGATAAGTTATCATTTAATATCATTTAATAACATTATTTATCTTACTTGTGGCTTTTGAATTTTTTTATAAGAGTTTTGTAGTTATATAAGATTATTATTGCACATAATTAAATATGAGTTTTATATAAATTACTTTATTTTCTTTTATAATTTTTTCATGATTTTGTAAAATAATTATACCAAAATTTGGGCTAATTTTGTATATGCCTTTATACATTTTGTAACTGGGTAAAATTTTCAAATTAAACAATTTAAGCTGAGTTTTTAAAAATAAAATTACTATGTTCTAGTGTAGCTACTTATAATTTTTTTTAAATGGAGTTTATTATTTACTACTCCGTATCTCTTATAGGGCATACTATAATTTTTAAATTTTTAATTTTTTTTGGAAATTGCATGGTATGACGCTGTAAATAATTTATTTAACATTTTCAATTTTTTAGTGCCATTATCATATATCATCTTTATATATAGCTTAGTTTTAATTATTTGATCGTATAAAAATTTCAAACATAGCAATCTTATTTTTGAAAATTGTTTTACTTTTAAAAAAAATTAAGAGTCTATTATTTATTATCTCTTCTTCTAATGGCAGGGCTCTTCACATTCTTCCATATAAAGGATTTCAATGTTCAATATAATTAACTATGTGATTATAATATGTACTTAATATCCAAATAATGGGGGGAAGATAAGTAGACTATTTCGTAATTAAGTTTAAAATTATTAAGATGCATGACTCAGTGAGTTAAATGGAATAATCAATTATAATCTCATTGAGTTGCACGATTAGATTCTGAATTAAAGGGTAAACTTGTTTGAAAAATGACTAAATATCCACCCAAAATGAGTCAACGCGGTGTGAGTTTTAGGTGGGTTGTGGTTTTTGTTGGTACAAAATAACAATCTAGAAGGAAAGTGTTCGGATGAACAGTGCAAGTGTACACCAGTCAAGTTATAGTATATAAGATTATCGATCCCACAAGGACTAATATTACAACTATGTACCAACTAAGAATTCCTTTTTCTTATCTAACAGATGATTAAAGTCTTGATTTTTAAACTAAATAACTAATTAAATAACTAAAGAGCAAAAGTAAATTATGGTTTAAATCAATAGAGAAAGAAGTACTAAGATTTCGATTTCACATATCCTTCATAATTCAAGTCAATTAATCTACCGTGCAAGTTATGTATCTTATTTGTTGTGACAGTAGAATTTTCCAATTTTAGATAGATGGCCTATATCTAGGTGTAACATTCCTAATTCAACTTATCAGTCCCACAGTCTCCATACGAGATTTAAATAATTTGAAAAGCATTAATGTTCTTTGGAAATTTCCGGATTCATTAACCTAAGTATAATTATTACCGAAACCGCACAAGTCACCTTAAACTATCTCTAGCAAAGTTTAACCTATGGTTATGCCTCAATTTGCACTCATTAATCTTCTCCTCTCGGTGCTTCAATTATATAACAAGAGACCATCTAAATAGTAGCTAATTATTTAGAAGCATTAAACTCATAGGACATATCTCACAACAAGCAGATCCATAAAATGCATGATAAAAATAATAACTTTAATTACTCATGGCAAGATCCATCTAGTCTTAGTACAAGAGTGTTTAGAACATAATTAAATTATAGAAATCAAAGAAAAATGATATAAAAGCCCATAGAGAAGTCGGCGAGAATATGTCATGGACAGCCTTCTGGTCTCTGCCTCCTTGAGTTCCTTTTCGTGTTCTCCGATTCATCGAAGTCGAGATCTGGAAATCTGAGCTAGGAGGTGGTATTTATAGCTTTCAAACTTGGAATTAATCATAAGTTGACTCAAATTAGGTTTCTTGTCTTTCAGTCCAAGTCCAACTCTTTAGAAAAGCCAAAATTCGCGCAGGTCAAAGGTTTTCGGAAAAGTCAACAGAATTCGCGATAAGTCGCACGGCCTTCCTTATGGCCTACCTTATGGCCCGCAAGGCCCTCAGGATTTTGGTTTTTGCTTCTGCTTCAATTCTAGGCAATCCTTGTTCGTCCGGGATTAGATCAATTTCAATTTTTCTCCAAAAATATGCCTTTTCAAGCCCAATTTTCTGCACTATATGTGAGACCCCGGAAATTTAAACAAATGCCATAAAAATAAATTGTACTTTTGGAATGTAAATTTTATACACATTTAGTCAATATTTATAATTGAGGGCCGATTCTAGAAATTTTAATTGGTCAACCCTCAAGCAAGAAACGAACCAAGAAATGTGAATAAGATTTGAATGAATTATGGATCGGTTAAAGTGTAAATGGACAAATGAGTTGGATTAAAGTGAATTTAGATTGTGGAAAAAATAGTTAAAGAAATAAGGGTATTTAGTAAAGTTATGGCCAAATTAACTCTATTTTTGGACTTGGATGAAAATATGGATCAAAGGAATTCATCCGGATCAAAGGAAACTTAAGTTGGGATAAGTTAAATTAAATATGGATTAAAGAGGAATTGAAGAAGTGGATCAAGCATATTTTCGGGAATGGCCGGATTTTAGAAACAAAAAGGGAGGCCGAAGTTAATTAATTTTTAAGGCAATGGAGAGTATATTTTTGAAGTCAGCCCAAGTTGAATTATCTAATTAAGTTTTCAATAAGAAGTGGACTAAAAGTAACTTGAATATGGGCTAAGGCAAATTATGGGAATTTAAGGTGGGGCTAAAGTGAAAGACTAAGTCAAAAATGGGGATATGGTTGAAATTTTGAAAGGAGAGAAGACTTAATAATTATTTCATCCAAACCTTGAGGGAAGAAATGGTAATTCACAAATAAAGATGTGAAATGACTAAAGTGCCCTTAAGGTGTCAAATTCTTGTAGTTCCTTCCAAAATATCCAAGGGCAAAATAGACATTTCACCAAACAAGATTTTTTTTTTCTTCTTTATGAGAAAAAATCAACAAATTTGGACTGGGAGGACAGCCATTTACACCAAAGAGATGTAAAGAAGAGAGAAGAAAAAAGATAGAAAGAGAAAGGGCATAGCAATCAAGGAAGGAGAAGATTTTTGCAAAGCAAATCAAGAAATGTATGAAATTTCTCCTAATTTATGAGTTCTATCGCTAGAATTAGGTGTGTATGATCATGTATTGAAAACTTAGTTCATGAATTAAAGTTGGTTGTTACAAAAATGAAGTTATGCATGCTGAAAATCTGGAAATGTTGACCTACGGGTTACTATTTATAAATTACACGAAAATTAATTAGATTCTCAAATGATCATGAAAATATTATTATAATTACTTGAATAAGTTTAGATGATGTACACCAAGTTTCATAATGTTTTGAATTTATTTGGTATTTTAATAAATTGTTGGAGGTAGCTCCTAATTTTCTGATGAAACAGAGGAGTTGGAATCAGCAGCCTGTGATCAAAAATCTCTATAAAATAATATACATGTGATTTATACATGAAATATTTGTTTTTGGGTTATTTCAATTGATAAGAACATATCTCCAGAAGAGTGTGTGAGAAAATAAGGTCGTTTACTATTTTTATAAAATGCTAGAAAACAAGGACAAAAGTGTGGTTTTGGACCAAATTTACAAATGCAGATAAAATACCCTACATGAGAATAAACTATGAACATTTTGGTGCACAAATTAGGATAAATTTTCTAAACTTTCACAAAAGAATCATTTAAAAATTAATTTTCTATTATTTTATAAAAATGCTTGAAGTAGGCTGCTGTAAGGCACTGCCGGAGTGATTTTTTGTAGAAATTGTTGAAATTCAAAACGTCATAACTTTTTCATACGGAGTCAGAAATTGATCATTTTTGAGTCAAAAAGTAGCTGCTGAAATATAGTTTCTGAAAAAATATAGCATGATAATACAGGAACTATAAGGAATAAGTTATGTTTGTTTAAGTACAAAGAGTGAAGAGAAAGCAAAACAGAGGAAGTTGGATTTTTAGTTAAGTTTGGGAGGATATGTAAAATAATATGTTTATCAAAAACACATAAAAATATTTCTGGGAATATTTGGTCATGTTTAGAATATTTTTGAAATTTTTTATCATTTTTTAAGGTCATTTAGTATTTTTGTAAAATGCCCAAAGTACACTGCTGTGAGTTAAAACATAGCATATTTTCTTGAAATTGTTCTAACTTTGGAAAGCTATATCTTTTTCATACAAACTCAGAATTGAGTGATTCTTGTGTCCACATGAAGCTCTTGAAGTATAGAATTTGATAGAATCAAAATGGGGAATTACAGGCTTATGTACGGCCATAAGTATGGTCGTAAACTAACCAGCAGTTTGAACAGTAACTTTTTGAAACGTGGAGCTAGAGCTAGCCAAACCTTAAAGGAAGTTCATATGAGTGTCTAGGCATTGAAATGATGTCTTTTGGGCCCAAGAATAAGAATTAATTTCATAGTAGAAATTTCATGAGGTTGGGACCAAATTGTTAGTGGAGTTATTTCAATTGTTTAAGGATTATGGATGAACTCGTAAAGTCGACAAAGGCGTATTCCGGAGTAAGTGTTAAGCGCAAGCAAGGCAAGCACAATTCTACCTTTTTCTATGAATGTTTACACGAACATGCTTTAAATGAAATGTTTCCATAAGTTTTAAATCGAAAGTTCATACGTGCATGATAAATGATATAAGGTGAAAGTTTTAAATGTGGCTTGTTTTATATGAAAATTCAAGCATGGCATATTGTGTTAATTAAATGTTTTGAGTATAAAAATGAATAAGTTGAGTATGTTGCTGGACGAGCCTGCGGACCAAATGAGATCCAGAGACAAGACGAGGCCGGCGGATCGATTGTGATCCCGCGTATAAAATGATATGATCTTGTTTAACCGGGATTCCATAAAGGAATCATGTGCTGGCAAGGCATACCATACTTGTCAGTGGCGGTGTGCAGAGGTATTTCTCGTTTGATCTGGACTTTGTGTTAAAATTAAACGGGCAGCGAGCGTAGCGTAGCAAAGCGAAGATAATAGAAGATTCAAGTGACCAGCTAGTAAGTAGCACATACTCACTCAGCAAGAGTAAGTACATTCACGTTTAATTATTTATGCATGCTCATGAATATTTTGATGATTTGTCTCTGAATATTTGAACGAAATGTTCTAAACTTTTAAATATTTTCCTGAATGCTTTAAGAGTTAAAATTGTATTGAGT
>JAUMHB010059178.1:8740-35136 GCA_032359685.1 Pittosporum tobira
GAAAATATATTTATTACGTTTTCGATTACAAATTATCAAACACAAAAAAATAAAATATTCAAATTTTTTATTCTTTTTTTTTTTCTGTTCAAATTTAACTTTCTATTCATTTATTTTCTGTCAAAACTCACAAACGGAAAAGCTATAAATAGAACTAAACGATTCGAACTCAATTCGTGATCGTTCAGCTAAAATTTTAATTCAAGCTCGATTCAAAATATTAAATAGTAGAATATGAGTATAATTTAAAATTCGATTAATTACTCTGACATCATTAAATAACTTTTTTCTATTATTATTCGATAAAACTCGTCCAAAAATTTTAAATTATTCGGACTCAATTCGTATTCGTGCTCAATTTGGTATTTAAAAGAGTCATATACAAGCTTCATTTCGAGTTCGATAAATTATATTAGTAGAATCTAAACAAATCATAATCGATTAGATAACTCGTTTTCACTCCTACAAATGGAGCATCAGCCCCCAATTTGATAATCTAATGCCAATTATTTAGATAATCTATTAAAATAAAATTTAGAATTACAAATATATTTTATTTTAATTAAGTTATACTAAAGAAAATAAAGATGTATCCAATTTTGAGTGTAAGAAACTTAAATTTAGGAAGCTGAGTAAAAGACTTTTTGTTGAACTAAGAGAGTCATTTTTTTTTTTTTGTTATTTGTACTTTTTATATATTCTTAATTATTATTTTAAATGATAATCTGAACTCTAATATTTTAAAAAAAAATTACTCTTGTTAACTGGAGTACGGTTTGTAGATGAGAATAATAATAATTAAGTAGTCAGATATTGCTGGTCTAAAAGAGGAGGATTAATAATTAATGGTATATTTATTTTTAGGACGTAAAATATAAATATTATAATCAAAACAATTTTCACTTTTCATGATCAAAATGAGTACTGTAATATTGCATATGAAACAGTTCCTTTATTTTTACACGAGACATTGTCATAAAATTATAGAAAATAAATAAACATAATGTGATGATGTATTACGGAGATATATCATATTTATTCTATCTCTTTAATTTTAAATAATTTTCTTGATATATCTCCGTATAATTTTATGACAAGTTATAGTGTTTACTTGGTATTAGTTTATTAAATTTTTAAATATTATGAGATTTAAAAAACAACAAAAAAAAATTACGTTTACTATCCCAAATACTCAAAAAATTGAGTTTTTAGTTTAAATTAAACTTCAATAAAAATTTAAAACTATATTTAAACTACAAATTGAGTTTTGTTAAGTGTTCATCTATTAAAATCAGCATAACAAAAAATTCAATATTGAGTTTAAATTATAAAATCAATTTTTCAAACATATATTATATTTATCAAACTCATATTTAATACATCTGAGTTATACTAAAATTATAAAAACTACAGAAGATAGCCATCAAACTATTGGTAAACATCAACACATTATTTTATGATTCATTGTTGTTAAAGAATTTGTTAATTAGGTTTTAAATAAAATTTAAAAATTAATATTTTTATTTATAATTATTTTTTAAAATTAAATAATAAAATAAAATATTATATTATATTTATAAATAATATTTTTTAATAAAAATAACAGTATAAGATAACGATTTATGAAATGTTTTTAAACGCATTTGAAATTGCTAACCAAAGTTGCAAATTTAAACCGTGAGTACTTGCACGCGCTGTCTCAGGGAGAGGTAACCAATACCCCCAATGCGTACATCACAAACGCCACCTGGCTTTCCATTTTTCCTTTTTTGAATTGAACATTTTTCCGTTTTCTGACACCATTTCTATCTCTCCTCTGTTTTTCAAACGGAGAGTTAAAGGAAGCCATTTTTGACTCACGCAGGCATTCGGTTGAGGAAAATCAGCACTGGAATTTATAGAGATCGATTGATTTATATATATATATATATAAATATATATTTATATAAGTTGAAATGTCGACAGAGGATGAGAAGCTGTTGAAGGAGGCGAAGAAACTACCATGGGAGGATCGATTGTTACACAAGAACTGGAAGGTCAGAAACGACGCTAACATTGACCTCGCGGCCCTCTGCGACTCCATCACCAATCCCAAGGACCCTCGCCTCCGTGATTTTGGTCTGTTATCTACGCTTTCATTTTTTATATTACGCAGATCTACTGTTTATATGCAATGTTCCCTTCTCATTTTATTTGTGCTATTTGGTTGGACTAGGCACGATTTTCAGAAAAACTGTAGCGGATTCAAATGCTCCAGTGCAAGAGAAGGCTCTTGATGCGCTAATTGCCTACTTGCGAGCTGCGGATGCTGATGTCGGAAGGTAAAGTGAAATTTTGAGCTTTATGCGGCAGCAATGTTATGGTGTCCTATGTTTCTGAATTTGTGAAATGGGACGAATTGAGTGTAGGTATGCTAAAGAAGTATGTGATACAATTGTGGCAAAGTGCCTTACTGGTCGGCCGAAGACCGTGGAGAAGGCGCAAGCAGTATTTATGCTTTGGGTAGAGTTAGAGGCTGTTGACGTATTTCTGGTATGCTTTAGTCGTTGAATATTCTGATTTTTCGCCAATGTTGTTCAAGGGTTCGCTGATTTTACTTAATTTTACCTTATACTGTAAGTGCTCTGAATTATTATAAGAACTTACATTGTATTTTTAATTTTTATACCAAAGATGTAACAATCATCCATGTGCTGTATCCTGGTCATTGCCCTCGAAATTTTGCTAATGCCCAACTGTAGAACTATCTCAGATGTTAAATGTTAGAATTCTGTTTATGGCTCTTCTTCTGGCAGGAAATTGATCGTTAGAATTTGAAAATATCAAGTATAATAAATTATTTTTTTCTGAACTAAATCTTAAGATTTTGTCCGTAATACGGTGATTCATAGGAAATGAGTTATACGACAAAGCTCAGCAGTTACAAATTCCATGTTTGCATGATGTTCTACTCTGTTGGGATTCTTTTTTCCTTGACACTGGGAATAAATTTTCATTTTTAAGTAATCCTCCTATTTTGAAACGTTAGCGATTGTAATCAGCTTCTTCCCTTGTAAACTTGTGTCTAGTTGTCAAAGTCTTACAATATGTGATATGTATCATATGATTCAATACGATACAGGATCAATTTGATACATATTGCAAGGCGTATCTTAAATTGCTCCGTATCTTATGATACATATTATCTATCTTCCGATATGCAATATGTATCTTACGATACAATATGATCTACAATATGGTAAAGATACATTTTAAAGTTTCCATGGCCCTTATAAGACTTAAAAAATATCAAACCTCTTTTTTTTCAAGTAGAAGAGGAGTTCAGTAGTTCTGGAGCAAATGTTTACCATATTTGACACAGAATATAAGTTTTCACTCAGTATCATGATAACATGTTCTGGACCTGGGGTAAAAAAATTCTGAGACAGGTTATTATGGACTTTTTAGAATTTCATGTATCAGCATTCTATGGGATCTCATTTTTTTATACACGTGTAATTATAGCTCAATTAACTGAAAGTTGAACAATTTCTTGAAGGCAATTGTTTTGTTATTATATTATTTTCCTGTGCCATGTACCTGGATTTTTATATTTTGTTTTTCTAATCTGTTCTCTTTTTGATATGTAGGATGCAATGGAGAAAGCAATTAAAGCTAAAGTTGCAAAAGCAGTTGTGCCTGCTATAGATGTCATGTTTCAAGCCTTAAGGTTCGCATAGAAGTGTTCTATGATGAAATTGTTTCATATTGGGGAAAATTGACTTTTTGGCCGCTGTACTTGGCCCCAGTTTTCATATTGATTACTCAACTCAAAAATCGCATAAACTCGTTATTATACTCTCACGCACTTCGACGTTAATCACAGTATGGAAAATTTTTGTAATTCTGTTAAAAAAAGTTGACTGAGTTAGCGGAACTAGCTTATTTGGCTTTTAATTAAATTTTATTCCTATGTGGAAAATACATGTCATCAAATCTTTGTGGGGCCTGGTTATGTGGAATTAAAGAATAAAAATAAATAAAAATATTTATTTGGATAAAAAGACAAAGAATATTTAAATTAGAAAAATAGCAAAAGAAAAACAAAAAAGAAGTACGCTTGTTCGTCTCTTATAAACAAGAGGTGGAATCCAACTAATAAAAAAAGAAGATGCTTCATCTAATGAGTAAGCTGGATTTGCAGTACCTGTACATAGCTTATATGCAAAATTCATGAAAATGCTGCCGTCAAATAGTGCTTAGGAGGAAACCAAAGTGAGTGAACACCAAATTTGGGTCAATCTGTTTTGTGGAGAATTTGATATTGGAGGCGGCAATGATGATTTTATGGTTTTGTTGAATCTAGTATTTGGGTTATTTTGACAAATAAAAAATAAAAGGGCAATCTATATAAGTGCATATAATGATAATGGGGAAATAGGGCTATATTTACTTATCAATGATCCAAATAACAGCGGCAAAACAGAGAAAACCAATGCATGGAGTGCAAAGGGCAAATCCATCTTTCAATTTTTTCACAGAAAACCCCAAACTTAAATGAAATCTTAGAAAAAATTCTATTACTCTCTCTGTCCTCTTTTTCTCCAACTTCTACTTTTGAATCTGAGAATTGGCGACTGGAGATGAAGGCATCTATTTATGGTAATTCTCTGGCAATTTAGTTCATAGTTGATGATGGATTGATGATGTAGGCGAGATAAAGCTCAGTTCAAATAATCATAGTTGATGGTTGGTGATGAATTTTTGAGATGCAGTGGTTGTTTGAGGGGAGTTTTTTGTGAATTATTATCACTACTAATCATAGATTTGGACTCATGGAATGTTGTAGTACTGATCTGGGCAAGAAAATAGAGAAAACTCCACTGATTTAGGGTTTGCCGGAGAAGATGGTGGAAGCGAATGATTGGGTTATAGGAGCTTTGCAGTAGTCATGTTCGGGGCTGGATTGGGACAGATTTTTGGTGATGGTTGTGGCTGAAATTGCAGTTGGGTGGAGATTTTAAATCTGGGCAATAACAAAAATAATTAACCGGCGGAGATGTGCAAATCTGGCCATCTGGATATGAACAACGGGAAAGATGAACTGAAAATTAATTTTTTTTTTCCTTTTTCTTTAATACATGTCCGCATTTCTATTTTATTTTTTTCGAAATTCTGCATAAGCGAAGTCTCTGTTAAAAAAATGGATGGAAACTTTATTTTTAATGGAATGAATTTGTTGTTGTTGTTGTAAGTACAGTGATGTTTTTGTGTGATTTTGAGGTTAATGACCAAGATGGAAATTTGAGTCGAGTACATTGACTAAAAAATCATTTTTCCTAAATTCTTTTCTTAACATTGTTAATTTGAAGGCTTATCATATATTTCCCTTGCATTTAATCAGTGAGTTTGGGGCAAAGATTGTACCTCCTAGAAGAATCTTGAAGATGCTTCCGGAACTCTTTGATCACCAAGATCAGAATGTACGTGCTTCGTCCAAAGGAGTTACCCTTGAGCTTTGTCGTTGGATTGGGAAAGATCCAGTAAAGTCGATTTTGTTTGAGAAAATGCGGGATACAATGGTATGCTGATCACTCCTCGTATTCTAGGCTGTAAAACTCTCTTGTATATTTGTTGTATGGAAATATAACTTATAATTTGATAATTTGTTATTTCAAGAAAAAAGAGTTGGAGGCGGAGCTGGCCAATGTCAGCGCGACAGCTAGGCCATCTCGCAAAATAAGGTGATTGGTCCTTCTTTAAATTTTATGAAGAACTTTATCTAGGAGGACATCTAAATATTTTTTGTCGGTTTTAACATCTCAGCATCCATCCTATTTTCATAAATTTTATGAAGTGCTCATCTTCTTCAATTGCTGAATTTTTCATATTTTTATGCCAGATCTGAGCAAGACAAGGAGCTTGAACCTGAAGCTGTATCAGAGGTGGTGGGCTCTGGCCCATCTGAAGAATCAGCTGGTGATGGTATGTGATCTACTTATGTTCATTTCGTTTTCTCTCAGACTCTTAAATAATATGATATTTAAGGTTTCGGGTCTGGTTAAAGGCTTTGTTGAGTTGAGTTGAGTTGAGTTGAATGTTGTGGGCCATGTTAAGTTAATGTATGTTTTCATTACCTCCATTTCTTTGTCTTGATTTATATGTTTTATGCCAGTCCATCACGAAATAGATGAGTATGAACTTGTCGATCCTGTTGATATATTGACGCCTCTGGAGAAGTCTGGCTTTTGGGATGGAGTGGTTAGTGCTCTTTCTAATTGTTTCATATTGGCAACACTGAATACTGACTTTTCACTCTAGTTTATGTGTTGCACTAAATCATTACCAACGCTTTATACTGTTGGTTATTTTATATTTTCTATTTATTTATTAGAAAGCTGCCAAGTGGTTGGAACGGAAAGAGGCTGTTGCTGAGCTGTCCAAGCTTGCTTCAACGAAACGGATTGCTCCCGGTGATTTCACGGAAATTTGCCGAACACTTAAAAAGGTTCAGTATAGCATTGTTTTTCTGAATGAATTTGACTGTCTAATCATTGCGATTTAGTTGATCTCTGACAGGGCCGTTGCTGTAATTTAACCATGTTCTTCTTCCTTGACAGCTTATTACAGATGTAAACATTGCTGTTGCAGTTGAGGCCATCCAGGCAATTGGCAATCTTGCCAGGGGACTAAGAACTACTTTTTCTGGGAATTCACGCTTCTTACTGCCAGTTTTACTTGTAAGTGTATCAGTTTTAGGATGTTTTACATATTTTTAGTCGGAGTATACAATCATGTTTTCTTAATGTTTTTGTAGTTTTCTTTTGAATTGGAGTTTTTGTAGTTGTTCATGAAATTTGGGATTTGGTATTGGAGTTTATTTTCTTATCTAACACATCTTATATTTGATAGGAAAAACTGAAAGAGAAGAAGCCTACCTTAACAGAGGCTCTTACGCAAACTCTCCAAGCTATGCACAAGTCTGGATGCTTAAATCTTGCTGACGTTGTTGAAGGCAGGTTTCCATACATACATACATATATATATATATATATATATATATATATACATATATATATATATATATACATATATATATATATGTATGTATGTATGTATGTATATATTTTTTTCAAGTTAGTTGGTGTTGAACTATTCCAAAAATTGTTATGAATTTATATCCTAGTGAAGCTGAAAGTACCTTTATTGCAGATATAAAAACTGCGGTTAAAAATAAAGTTCCTCTTGTACGTTCTTTAACTTTAAACTGGGTCGCGTTATGTATTGAGACAAGTAACAAGGCTGTTATCCTCAAACTGCACAAGGAATACGTTCCAATATGTATGGAGGTAAGTGTATTAAATTATGTGAATGTTTTAATATTTTTATTTTATTTTTTGATTTTATTCTCAAGTGTCAGTTATCTTCATTGTTTTTCTTGTCATGATATATGAAATTTATGATTATGTAGTGCCTCAATGATGGGACACCTGATGTAAGGGATGCTTCATTTTCAGTATTGGCAGCAATAGCTAAGGTATCCCTTTATACAGTATTATCAATTTTCCAGAAGGGGCATTTCTAACCTATCAATTGATGCAATATTTCGTACTTCTTTGTTTTTTTCTCTTATAGTTGGTTGGCATGAGGCCTTTGGAAAAGTCTTTGGAAAAACTTGACGATGTTCGAAGAAAGAAACTTTCAGAAATGATTGGGGGTTCTGGAGGTGGGCCTCCATGTGTTGCAGGCCCAGGTTAACAATTTACACTTTTTATGATTAAGCCATGCTTTTTGCAATGCTAGATCTTAGTGCCTTTTTGTCCAGGTACGACCCAATCTCTGGCAGGAAGCATCCCTGGTGTAGAGGTGAGTTTGATTTTGTGTTGTATTTCTATTTTTCATTATAAAAAAGAAAGGTTACTTGCTAAGTCCAAATCAGGGAAAAAAAATAGAAATGTAATCATGTCTATCGAAGAGAAGAATGTTTATAAATGTTGCGAAAGGGTTTGGTCTGTGAGGTTTCTTGTCTTTTCAAATGTTTTTTTTTTCACGACGCAGCGTGATGAACCTTAGATATAAATGTGTTTGGTACAAGAGATAGTGAAATGGGTACATATTTTTGAGAAAAAACTACTACTTTGGACGAAGGCACACCCATGATTTTATTTTGTTGTATTTTGAACAAGTTTTAGTGATGAAATATACTCTTTTTGATGGAATTTTTTCTTATTACAGTCTTCTGATGGATCATTTGTACGGAGGTCTGCAGCAAGCATGCTTAGTGGGAAGAAACCTGTTCCAGCAGCTGTGTGTTTTTCCCTCACTCACTCCCTCCCTCCCTCCCTCCCTCTCTATCATTATTATTATTATTTAAGAACATCTTTTACTGTATCTTTATCCTCCCACAACTGAATGTTTTATTTATTTATTTTTGTTCTCAGTCTCCTAATAAAAAAGGAGGATCTGTGAAATCTGGTGTCAACAAAAAAGGAGATGGAGCAGGTAACTCAAAAGCTACAAAACCTGTTGAACCGGAAGTCATAGAGGTGCATAATAGTCTTTTTGCCTTTTGATGGGTTTATCTTTGTTCTTCGTGCTTTGTCTATTTAAGTTAAACTTCTTCATTTGTTTACTGTTTCAGCCAACTGATATGAGTCTTGAAGAAATTGAAAGTCAATTAAGTTCTCTTATACAAGCAGATACAATCTCTCAATTGAAGAGTGCAGTCTGGAAAGAACGGCTTGAAGGTTTGTCCTTTTTCTCATTTTATTCCCTAAACTGTCAACTTATCAAACTAAAATAAAACTCGAGTGTTTCCGGCATGGGTTTTATGGCTTGCCCATAATAGTTTATGCATTACAATATTACATCTTAATATTGTCTTTTGAAAATATAATATACATCTTATAACCCATGTTGAATACACCGAAAAGGTCTTTCTAGGCATTTAGGGCTGTGTTGGTTGAGATGATATCTTGAGAATCAAAGTGCCTTTGTGGGTGGGCGACAAATATTGGACGCTACGCTAGTTGTCAATGAGATTGTGGAAGATGTTTCCCGTAGGCGTCGCAAAGCGATGATTCTAAAGTTGGACTTTGAAAAAGTTTATGATAGTGTGTGTTGGAATTTCTTGGATAAGGTGATGGAACGGAAGGGCTTTGGAGGGAGACGGAGGTCTTGGATTTGTGGTTGCTGGCCCTCTTTTTTTTTTTTTCAATCATTGTTATTGGAGAGCCTAAGTCTTGGTTCTAGGCTTCTAGAGGTTTGTGTCAAGGTGATTCGATATCTCCTTTTCTCTTTACTCCTATGGTTGATGTAACTGCGCCGTGGGTAGGGAAGGGCTTACTATTTCTCACCTTCAATTCACTGATGACACAATTTTGTTTTTACCGAAAGGAGAAAGAGGTTTTAGAATGTTATGTCCATCTTGTAGATTTTGGAGAGTGTTTCTGGTTTTAAAGTTAACTTAGCTAAATGCAGCTTAACTGAGATTAATGTGGATTGTAACTCTCTAGATGTGTGTGCATCCTTGATTGGTTGCGAGGTCCACTCTCTCCTTATGACTTATCTTGGGGTTCCATTAAGGGGGGAATCGTAGATTATCATCCTTTTGGGATGCAGTTGTTGAGCTAGTGTCTAAGAGGCTTGATTGTTGGAAGAGTGCGTTCTTCTCGCTTGTGGGAGAGTCACATTCCTCTTTATTTTCTCTCTCTTTAAGCTTCCAATGGGAGTTGCTAAATCTCTGGAGGACATTATGCAATGGTTTTTTTGGTCTGGGGCGAGGGAAGTTTGGAAGGACCATTTAGTTAGCTTGGAGAAGGTGTGTCGTCCACGTGACGAAGAAGGTTTCGAGTTAGGGAATTTGATCTCGAAGAACCTATCCTTAGTTGGTAAATGGTTATGGCGTGTTCTCTGGCATAAGTTGATTAAATGCAAGTTTGGTTTTCAACGGAATGGTTGGGATGCAAAATCATTCCCCTCTTCGTTCTCACTCAAGCCCTTGGAAATTTATCTCTCAAGGTTATGTTTTTTTCATTCCTTTGGTTTGATATAAGGTTGGTTATGGTAGCTCTATTCGCTTTTGGGAGGATGTTTGGTTGGGAGATCTTTCTTTGTCTATGGCTTTTACTCGTTTATATAATCTTTCTTCTCTTCATAATACGACTTTAGTTAGCTTTCTTAAGTCTAATAATGATGAAATTTCTTAGGACTTTCGCTTCTTTCGTAATCTTAATGATTGTGAAGTTATTGATTTGACTTCTTTAATAGTTTTACTTGATTGATTTTCATTGTTCATTGTGCCTGATAAAGTGCTTGGACTATTGATTCAACTGACGATTTTTCTTACAAGTCTTCTTTCTCATAAATTGTTGGTTTTAACCTGGCCGAAATATTTTCTTTGGCCAACTATAGTTGGAAGGCAAAAAATTCCTCTAAAATTAAAGTTTTTGTTTCGTCTTTGGTGCTTGAAAGACTCAACACTAATGAAATGCTTCAGCGGCAAAGGCGTTACAAAGTTGTCTCCTGACGTTTGTGTGACGTGCATGCAAGCCAGTGAGAATAATACTCACTTGTTTCTTCATTGCCCTGAAGCAAGGAAATTATAGTGTCATTTATTTGAGGTTTTTGGTAAATGTTGGGTTTGTTCGGCAAAAGTAAAGGATTTTCTTTCAATCAATTTTCAAGGTTTAAGAAAAAAAATAAAATGGAAATGTGTTATGGCGATGTGCTTGCTTCGTTTTTCTTTGGAGTATTTGGGTGAAAAGGAATATGAGAATCTTTAGAGGCTATGCAAAATCCTCTGTCACGCATGGATTTGCAGTTTGATTTGAAGGCTGCACATTTCTAACTGAGGATCACTCATCTTCTTTCTTTTTATGATCTCTTTCGATTCTAATAAAATTCTTCTTTTATCAAAAATAAAAAATAAAAAAAAAATAAAAAGCCCATAAGGGATGACATTCCGGAGGGAGTAAAATTTATGCAGGTCTTTATTTTTGACTGACCTTATCCCTATTTTTACTGTTATCTAATGCAAATCTATCAAACATTCAGCTGCATGCATCTCATACGTTGTTTCCTTCACTATGTGATTCATAGTAATTTTCATTTTGTTTTATGTCAAGAAATAAATTTATTTTTCGTTTGTCTGAAATTCCAGTTTGACTGTTATGCCCATTAAGTTGTATTATTGATTGTTGTGCATCTCCGCCCTGTCTTCTTCTTTGCAGCAATTGTATCTTTTAAGGAGCAAGTCGAGGCACTACAGGACATTGACAATTCGGTTGAGATTTTGATTCGTTTACTCTGTGCTGTTCCTGGCTGGACTGAGAAAAATGTTCAGGTATTTTTCTAGTGGAATTACTATGGCGCTTGCTTCTTCTTGTTTTTTTTTGTTTTTTTAATTTAATAAATTCAACATACCATATTTTATTCTTTGTTTTCTGAAGTGCAGGTTCAGCAACAGGTTATTGAGGTCATTACACATATTGCTTACACGACATCAAAGTTCCCTAAAAAATGCGTGGTGCTTTGCATTCTGGGTCAGTTCTTGGATTGTATTGACTATTTATACGTATTCGGCTATCCGCTGCAATTTCTCTCTGGATTGCTCATGCTTTGCTGACAGGTATTGGTGAAAGGGTTGCTGATATCAAGACACGTGCTCATGCCATGAAGTGCCTTACCACGTTTTGCGAATCCGTGGGCCCGGGATTCATTTTTGAAAGAGTAGGTTTACTTGTGGCGTACAAATTTTATTGATGTTGATTATTTTTATTTTTTAATTTTTGGGTTTAATTTTGTGAGATTTGGTCTGGTCTTTAGATGTACAAAATCATGAAAGAGCACAAGAATCCTAATGTTCTTAGTGAGGGCCTCTTTTGGATGGTTTCGGCAGTTGATGACTTCGGTGTTTCTCTTTTGAAATTGAAGGTGTTTCTCCAGTTTATTTATCATAATGTTCTTATCTTGTGGTCAGCTCCTGGTTTTCCTTTAGGTCTTTTTGTATACTATAATGATTTGAATTTTTTTCTTATATAAACAGGATTTAATTGATTTTTGCAAAGACATTGGTTTGCAATCAAGCACTGCAGCTACCAGAAATGCCACTATTAAACTTATCGGTGCTTTACATAAGTTTGTTGGCCCAGATATCAAAGGGTTTCTGTCAGATGTGAAGCCTGCTCTTCTTAGTGCACTTGATACTGAGTATGAGAAAAATCCATTTGAGGTGGGGTCCACTGTTCAATATGTTCCTTACTATTTTCTTTTTTTAATTTTTTTTTCCTATTCGAGTTTATAGTTTGAGTATTGTTTTCTGCAGGGAGCATCTGCAGTTCCAAAAAAAACTGTAAAGGCATTAGATGCTGCATCATCTGTTTCTGGCAGTGGGCTAGATAGCCTGCCACACGAGGATATTAGTGGAAAAATCACACCTGCTCTACTTAAGGGCTTAGAAAGTTCAGATTGGAAGGTCTAGTAATTTTTAATTTTTATATATTACTATTAAAAACAAAATCCTTTTTCAACATGTCACATTTGCTAGAATTGTCTTGACATGTGTTTTACTTTATACTCAGATTCGTTTGGAATCTATTGAAGCAGTAACTAAAATCCTGGAAGAGGCCAATAAGCGCATTCAACCTACTGGAACAGGTATTAATTAATTAAACATATGCAGTGTAATTTTAATATTTTGTATTTGTGAGTATTAGTCTCTTGATCTTTGTGTTCTCTTGGTTTTTTAGTGGAGTTATTTGGGGCTCTTAGAGGCCGGCTGTATGACAGCAACAAAAATTTAATCATGGCTACTTTGTCTACTATTGGTGCCATTGCATCTGCAATGGGACCTGCGGTTGAGAAGGCAAGCAAGGTGTTGACTTGTGACCTGGAACCCTCCCTCTTATTCTCGCATCTGTCTTTTTATCGTTTATTATTTTTTGGTTTTAAATTGTTATAGACTTGCATCTCTTGCAGGGGATTTTGTCAGATGTTTTGAAATGCCTTGGTGACAACAAAAAGCACATGCGGGAGTGCACTTTAACTACTTTAGATTCTTGGCTTGCTGCTGTTCAGCTTGACAAAATGGTTAGTATCTGTTTTTATTTGTATTTTATTTTTTGTGTTTGATAACTAATTCTGAGTCTGTAATATTTTCCACTTGTATCCATCCTCTTGAAAGTTCCTTACTCTGTGTGTGTGTGTGCCCAGAATTATACCATAGCGTATTAAGTTGAGTTTGATAAGGAAAAATTTAAAATCTTATAGGTACCTTACTTTGCTGCTGCTTTAATGGATGCAAAAATTGGTGCGGAGGGACGCAAGGATCTGTTTGATTGGTTGTCTAAACAACTTGCTGGATTGACAGACTTTGCTGATGCCATACATCTCTTAAAACCAGTTGCCATCGCTATGACGGTAATTTTCTCTTCTACACCAAATATATTGGAGTTAAGTGGTAAATGTTCTGTTCTTTTTACAACTGATGGTAGTGCGTGGATCTGTATGTAGGATAAATCGGCAGATGTACGTAAAGCTGCAGAAGTATGCTTTGGTGAAATTCTGAAAGTCTGTGGCCACGAGATGGTGCGTGCACCCACACTTTTCTGTGCCTTGTTGGGTTTCTTCAATTTGGAAAGACTGAATCTTTATTGTATCATCCCCTGTAGGTGACCAAGAATATGAGAGATATACAAGGGCCTGCTTTAGCTATCGTACTTGATCGTCTGAAGCCATATGGGGCTTCCCATGGTATCTTTCTTTTATTTATCTTATATTTCTTTGTTATCATTATTGCTATTATATTTCAATGATGCTAAAGTAGCTCATGTGATCATAGAAACATATGAATCCACAAAAACCATATCTACATCCAAAAGCGGCTCAAAGATTGGAAAAGCCACTGGTTTGTCAAAGCATGGAAGCAGAGCTGTATCCTTGGTACGTCTTGTTGGGCTTGAATTGCTCATATTTTAAAATCATGTTTGAATTCTGACTGTTCGGTTTTGTGGACAGAGAGGTGTTTCCACAAAGGGCTCAAGGTCTGAGACTCTCATGTCTGTCCAAGATATCACCATGCAGTCACAGGCTTTGTTAAATATCAAGGATTCCAATAAGGTATATACGACACATTTTATTAAACTAATATTAATATCATGTGGATAAATTATGCTTACTGCAGCTGCCATTTGGTATGATTTATGTGCAGGATGAGAGAGAGAGCCTGGTAGTTCGCAGGTTTAAATTTGAAGAACCACGTTTGGAACAGATTCAAGATCTCGAGGTTTATAATTGTGAAGCATTCATATAAATTAAATTTTCACTATTTTTTGGATTGGACAATATTTTTAACCATCTTCTTGAAACAGAGTGATCTTATGAAGTACTTCCGGGAGGATTTGTACAGGAGGCTTTTAAGCACGGACTTCAAGAAGCAAGTTGATGGTATTGAAATGCTGCAGAAGGTAGTCTTGATATTTTGCTGTTTATTGTTATTTTTTGGGCATTAAGAATTTTTCTGTTTATCCTAAAGTCTTGTTGATATCTGCAGGCAGTTCCATCTATTAGCAAGGAAATCATTGAAGTTCTGGATATAATTTTGAGGTGGATTGTTTTACGATTTTGTGAATCCAACACGTCATGCCTATTAAAGGTGCCATAAGTCATTAGTCCTTTCTACTCAATCCAATTTTATTGATGACTTGTTTATGTGATTGATTTCATGTTGTTCCCTTTTTCTTCATGTTATGCCCTTTTTCCAACAGGTGTTGGAATTTCTTCCTGAACTTTTTGACACTTTGAGGAAAGAAGGATACACCATGACCGAGTCGGAAGCTGCGATTTTTCTTCCTTGCTTATTTGAGAAGGTTATTTTGACCTGGAGCTTCTTAAGTTTAGCCTGTACTTTTATAGATTTTCTATTTCTAATAGGGACCACTGTGGTAAAATGAGTTCATATGTTGGCACCGCTTAGTGGTAGTGAGCTCCAATATAAGTGAAGTGCTTGAATAAAGGTGTTGGGTTCAATACTCCAGAGGGGCAATGAATTTCTTGTGGTACTTACACATAGTTTAATATGGGATTACCCGGTATGCGTGTGGTGTGGTATTGCATGCATCCGGGGTTTACCCAATGCCCACCCTAGGGGTAGTGGCTGCGGGTTCACCATTGTCAAATTTTATCTTAACTTTGTTGTTAATCTTTTGCGCAGTCGGGGCACAATATTGAAAAAGTACGTGAAAAGATGCGGGAGTTGACGAAACAAATAATTCATACATATTCTGCGGCAAAGACTTTTCCGTACGTATTGGAGGGTTTGCGTTCTAGGAATAACCGAACTCGTATCGAATGTGTTGATCTTGTTGGATATTTGCTTGACAACCATGGAGCAGAGGTAAATTTTGAACTTCCATTACTACCCTTTCATTTCTGTAGGATATGCTTGAAAGGCGTGCATTATTATTACTAGTTTTCAAAGGCACACTCGTAGTGTGTGATAGAGAAAAAAAAATATGAGGGAGAAAAATAAAAAATATAGGATAAATCAAATACTACGAAAATTTTCTTTATTTTTGAAGGTGGTAAAAAAGAGAAGTTGGATAAATTTGAAATCCTTTTTTATGGGATAAATAAGAAGTCAAGTTCCTATATTTTAGTTATTGCAAGTTGCAACCCCTACAGAGTACAGACATGTGCCATTGTATTTGATTGTGAAAATTTAGTTTTAACTGTCAAAATTTTACTTTTTACTGTGAGGACACCAATTTTTTTCAGAGATATATTTGCTGCCACTTTGTAATATAGATTATTATTTTTCACAGATCAGTGGGCAACTGAAATCCTTGAAAATTGTTGCAAGCTTAACAGCAGAGCGAGATGGTGAAATTAGGAAGGCTGCTCTTCATTCTCTGGCAACTGGTTATAAGATTCTTGGTGAGTTATAATTGTATTATTATTATTTATTTATTATTGTTATCAATTATTATTACCCTTTTGCAGGTGATGACATATGGAAATATGTTGGAAAGCTGACAGAGGCGCAAAGAAGCATGATAGATGATCGATTTAAGTGGAAGGTAAGTATATATGTCTTTGATCTTTGTGCCTCTTTTGCTTGGTCAATACCTTAGACAGTTAATAACTTTTTAGGCTCGAGAGATGGACAAAAGGAAGGAGGGTAAGCCTGGGGAAGCTAGGGCTGCTCTGAGGCGTTCTGTTAGAGAAAATGGGTGCACATTCTGTTAACAATACTTTTTGTTTTTTTATTTTTTTTGTTTTTTATTACCCAGTCTATTCGCTGCAAGATTTATGTGCTTTCATGCTTCTTGATTATTATATTCAGGCCGGAAATAGCAGAGCAAAGTGATGAAATTTCACGGTCTATACATGGCCCAATATTTAATAGGTAAGGAAATGTCTTTATTTATTTATTTGTTTGTTTTTGGTTCTTTCATTATTTTTCTCAACTTCATATTTGAGACATCTGAATCATCTTAATATAAACTCATTTGTTATGTGACGGTCAATTTATTTATTTATTTATTTTCTTTAGGGAGAGTTATGATCATCCTGATTTTCACATGGAGAGACATACAATGCCCCGAGCACCTGCTAATACTATTGGCCCCACTGACTGGAATGAAGCTCTGGATATAATTGCGTATGGTTCTCCTGAGCAGGTCAGGCTTGTCTTACAGGCATAAAGATAAGGATAAAATTAAATTAAATAGGGAAAGGAGGTTATCATGTACTAAGTTAGACAACTTTATTATGGTGCAGTCCGTTGAAGGAATGAAAATTGTGTGCCATGAGCTGGCACTGGCAACGGGCAATCCAGAAGGCTGTGCGATGGATGATGTCGTGAAAGATGCAGATAGACTTGTTTCTTGTTTGGCGGATAAGGTAACAACTGCCTCGTGTCTAAACTTTTTTCTTTTTTCTTTTGAAAGAATAATAGCTCTCACAAACTATCATCATAATTTTGGCAGGTAGGCAAGACTTTTGACTTTAGCCTTATGGAAGCCTCTTCAAGGTCTTGTAAATACGTTCTGAACACACTCATGCAGGCAAGTTACCGTGACTTTTTGGTTGGGACTCGATAGCACATGAATATGCATTCAGTTAGTTTACAATAATTCTAAACCAAAAAGTTAGATATTTCACCAACTAAAGTGATTCACTTTTTTCCGTTGCAGACATTTCAAAGCAAAAGGCTTGCCCATGCTGTCAAGCAGACTACTCTTGACAGTCTCATTACTGAGCTTTTGCTTTGGCTTTTAGATGAACGGGTTCCAAGAATGGATGATGGCAGTCAACTTCTGAAAGCCTTGAATGTTTTAATGCTTAAGATCCTGGTAGACTTGATTCTTAAAAAAACAAAATAAAAAAAATATTATATTCTTATTTTGCAGGTGTCAACTGTTTTATATTGACTACTGGTTATGTATGCAGGATAATGCAGAAAGAACAGCGTCATTTGTTGTACTGATCAACCTCTTGCGTCCTCTGGACCCCTGTAGGTGGCCATCCCCTGCATCAAACGAGTCTTTTGCTATAAGAAATCAGAAATTCTCGGATTTAGTTGTTAAATGTTTAATAAAACTAACCAAGGTGATATTTCTTGGTCATTACCATTATATTCTATTGTGATCATCTTTTAGTGTGGAATGTTCTTCTAATGTTTATACATACTCTGTATAACTTAGTAAAAAATGAAATGCTTAATATAAAGCATTATATTCTATCTTTTAGTGTGGAAGGTTCTTCTAATGTTTACACATATTCTTGATGTATATTATATCTGAAATTCTATTCGGATGCAGGTTCTCCAGAATACCATATATGAGGTTGACCTTGACCGCATCCTTCAAAGCATTCATGTATACCTGCAAGAACTAGGAATGGAAGAAATTAGGAGAAGGTAATCTATCTAACTGCTTATATAATGTTAAGAATTTGGTGGTGAATTTGCTGAAAGCACCCATGTGAAACCGAAATGGTTGAATGTGGGGGCTAAGTGTAGTTAAGCCAATTGCTTTCAATTTATAATTGTTCAATTCAACCTGACATGTAACTTTCTTTCTTCCATTTCTCAATGTTATCATAATCTGCTAAAAGGGCTGGAGCTGATGATAAACCACTGCGTATGGTCAAAACCGTTCTACATGAGCTTGTTAAGCTTCGTGGGACTGCAATAAAAGGTCATCTTTCAATGGTACCTATAGATATGGAACCCCAGCCAATCATTCTTGCCTATATCGACCTTAATCTTCAGGTATTGTGAGTTACAGAATGCACTCCATCACTGGGTCGCTTAGATTTTTTGTTACTTTTTTTTTAGTAATTTATTTCTTGTTCCAGACTTTGGCAGCTGCAAGAATGTTAACCCCATCGGGGCCCGTTGGCCAAAATAACTGGGGTGATTCAGCAGCGAACAATCCTTCTCATGCCACACATTCTGCAGACTCCCAGTTGAAGGTATTGCTGTACTTATTTTTTATATTTGAGCTAATCATATCACCCTTGGGCTTATCTAATTTATCCTTGTATATATTATGATTGTACAGCAAGAACTGGCTGCAATATTCAAGAAAATTGGGGACAAACAAACTTGCACTATAGGTCTGTATGAACTATACAGGATCACCCAATTATATCCCAAGGTATACACATATACATACGAAAATGTTTTGATTGCTTCGCTTTCTTGTTACTGGTTAATTATGTCCCAAGTTCATACATTAATAGATTATTTTGGATACATGGGATTGTAATACATGTTCTATGTGTCAGGTTGATATATTTTCTCAGCTCCAAAATGCTAGTGAGGCTTTCCGAACTTATATTAGAGATGGTTTATCCCAGGTATGTTTTTACGTTGTAGAATAGAATAAAAATAAATTAATTGAATATTAGTGCCAATTGCTATATGACACTTGTTGCCTTTATGGCAGATGGAGAAAAATGCAGCAGCAGGCAGGACACCTTCAAGTTCACCAATGCCAACCCCCCCTCCTTCTGCCCTGAACCTTTCTTCCCCAAAATTTGCACCTCTATCACCCGTACATACAAATACATTAAACGAGGCAAAATCCATTAATGCAAAAGTGGAGTCCACAAACTTTAGTCTACCCCCATCTTATGCAGAAGATCAGTCAGAATTTAGGCAGAAATTGGGTGAACAGAAGAATGAAAGATTACCAACTGGAGGTAACTTTTTCAATTTGATTGATGACACTATAAAATGATACATTGCTGGTAATTTTAACATTACAATGCATTATTTTAGGATAAACATGGAAAGAAAACATGTATTCTTAATATTTGGGTATATTACAAATTTAACTCTTTTGTTGGAGGGTGTAGTACTTTTTTACCCTTTTTATCTGGCTCTGAAAATCTAAAGTTTTGGAGCTATTATATTGGCTGCAGTTACTAGCGGAACATTAGATGCAATAAGGGAGAGGATGAAGAGCATCCAGTTAGCTGCAGCTGCTGGGGATCCAGGAAATAGGACACTAATGAACTTGAACGGAAATTTAAACCAGGGACACTTTGGTCAGTTCCCTAATTCCACAGACCATAGTGCTAGCTTTGAGAATACTGCACAGGATGGTGTTCTTCCTATGGACGAGAAAGCATTATCTGGATTACAAGCTCGAATGGAAAGGCTAAAAAGTGGGTCAGTTGAACCTCTATAAGAATAGAAGGCTTAGGATTGATTCATTTAGCGTGGGTAGAATACGATTGTTGCATAATCCTTAATCTTGTAAATGGGAGGGGCACCGGATGTAATTTTATGGCAGTTTCGATACATAGTTCAGATTCTTGGTGCAAATGAATCCTCCCTTAATTTTGTAGCAGAGGGGTCTATGTAGGGGTGTGTACCTTGCACCGGTTGTGATGTAGCCCAGTTAGCTATTGTAGTTTTAGTTGTGTCAATGGTTAATATGCCTGTAATTTGATACGTACTTGTTTAATCACGAGTTTCAGAGATTTACATTACCTTGTTGACTGGTTACCTCTATTGTATCATTATTTTATTGACATTATTTGGGATTAGGGGGATTCACACCGCTTCCATGATGTTTTTAACGTGTTACAAGAAAATCATTTCGTTTTTTTGATTTTTTATAGTTTTATATATTTTATAAATGCATTTTTTGCTTATGTGTGTTTGTGTCTAAATTAGTTGAGAGCTCGTTTAAAATTCGAACTTGTTAAAAAAAATTTGATTAATTTTAAGAATTAAATTCAAATATTAGAATTTGGTTTGATAAAAGTTTTATAATGTTAATCATTTTAGATAACTTAATGAAAAAAATCAGTCATTAAAAATTCTAAAAGAAAATTTGTTTGGGTCAAATTAGTTGAACTTGAACTCAATTTTTTTTTTATACAGACGAATTAAGTTTAAACTTAACAAATTTGATTGAGCTCAACTTGTTTAATATCGTTTATACAGTCCGAATTGATGCTGTCGTAATAATTCTATTTCTTAAGAGGCAAAAAGCAAAAAATAAAAAATTTGACCACTTGAAGTCAATTTAGAAAATAAAATTTTGCAATTGTCAAGGCAAATTATTTTTATTTTTCTGTCTCCCACGTGGACGTTAGTCAACTCTTGCTCTTACTTACCGAAGAAGAAAATTCTTAAATTAGTACTTAATTAGTTAATTAATCAGGGCCACTCGTAATCTACAATTACGTTGCAGATTAGAGACATTATAAATGAAGATAAATTTTAGTAATTGGGCAATAATGCACGTGACTAGTATGAAAAAATTGTTGGGGAAGGGACGGGGGTGGAGGTTTCTTTTAATTTTGAAACAGGGGTGCCTTTTTCATTAAATTAGACTAATATTTAATTCTAAATTTGGAGTTCATATATGATTATCCATACTTAATACTCTCGTAAACTCCACTCAAAAATTTTAAATAAAAAAAAAGGAAGGAAAAAACCTCTTAAACTGCACCCAATAAAAACAACTTTTTATTTAGAGGTAAAAATGAGTCAAATCCAATTGTATAACTTGCTAAGATTCAACTCGTATAATTTATTAAATTTGAAAGAAAAATTTTTGAGCGAATTATATCAAATATTAATAGAAAAATAATTTAATAAAGTTCGAGTAATTAATCAAATTTTAAAATACGTGCATATTATACTCGTTAATATTTTGAATTGAAGTTTTAGCCGAGAAATATAGAATTGAGCCCGAACGGTTTGGTTCTATTTTCAGTCTTATTTTTATTTTCATTAAATTTTTTCAAAAAATATTTATTAAATGATAATACTATTATATTTTCACAATATTCTTCTCATTTAAATAATAAATAGCTCCCATATTTATGCGACAAGAAATCTTATAGAAATTATAACTTTATTTGTAAAATATTATTTACAATCAATATTTTCTTTATTTCATACCCCCTCAATTCTAAAATAATAGTCTTTTTAAAAGGAATTTTTTTTTTTCAAAATAATTATCATTTGTAGTTTTTTAGTATAACATAATAAATATTTTTCTATATTACTTCTAATCTCTCTTATTTTTCTAAAATCTGTAATTATCTAATTTCTTTCTCTCTTGTTCACAATTTTTAATAAAAAATAAAAATTAAATTAAACACTAATATTTATTGTTGATATCTGTAAAATAATTATTAATATGAAATAGATGAAGTATTTACTTAAAATATAATTATTTTAAATAATAATATGATAATCAATGATGCTAAATTCGAGAGTATAGCAATATTGTAAAGTAATATTATTAATAAAATAATATTTTCCTTATGATTTACTATTTTGTTATAAACAGAGGAGCCGTGAGAATAGAGGAAATAAGAATTTAATATTTCCAATATAATAGTGATAATATCAAGAAATATCAAAGGTATTTATATGTATCCATCTGTAATCTGTATATATCCCACAAGGGGCAGAGAGAGAGAGAGACTGGATATGGACCACCGCACAACAATTTAGCTTATACAAGTAAGTAAACTTGATATATATAGATAGAGAGAAGAACCAGACAGCTCACTAGCCTCAGCAACTCTACAATTACCATCAAAGTTCGATTTCTGTGGGTGAGTTTCCGTTTCCATTGAAATTTCCCAGATTCAGAAAAAGAGAACACCATTTGATTAGTTTTTTATTCACATTAATTAATTATTTTCATTCTTCAAACTTTCTTGCTTTTGCAGTTAGAAGAAACTTGAAGGGGGTTAAGGTCCAGTTGCGGTATCAATTAATCAATCTCTGATGGCTTCAAAACTGCTTTTGGTTTTTGTATTCATACTTGATCTGATTGCTTTTGGGCTTGCTGTTGCTGCTGAGCAGAGAAGGGCTTCTGTGAGTTGTTCTCTCTCTGTTCCGTCCCATTTTTATTTATTTTTATGTCTTGTTCTATTCTCTGTGATTCTTTGATTCTATGAAATATTGAAATCCTGATATATCTGGATTTATGATGAATAACTTCATATTGGGGATATATTGTTGAATTTGAGATGCAATATTGAATGATTTGTGGGTTTGGGTTTTCTTTGTTTTTAGAATTCCGATGCATATTCATTGCTTAGGTTGCTTTTCACGTATTATGGTAAAGTTGACTTTCTTTTCCCAAGAGGTTAACCGTAATTAAAATTACGTGTTTATTTTTTGGTTAATATTTTTTTCTCCTTTTATTATAGTTTTAACCAAATTTTATACCAACACCTCCACATGGTTTTGGTAGAGTTGAAAACATTTATCCGTAAGAAGATGCAAATAGTCATGATGGGAAGAAAATGAAAGATCAGAAAGCAGTATACAGTCTCTTTGTTGCTTTGGCCTTTTCACACGATCCATAAAATCCTGCTGTTAGTAGGACTTATTCAGGCTATAGATCTTTCTAATGTACGAGCTCAAATTAAAAAAAGAGACATGGCTTTTGGAAAGGTTGCAGATTTAGTTTATAGAGACTCAGTTGAAATTTTGTTATTAAGGTGAACAGTTTGGAGAATAATAAGGTTAATCGCATTCCACAAGGTTCTGCTCACGTGGGGTACCTTGTGAGAACATTATTTTTACTTGTGGAAATATTACTCCCCTAAAAATAGAACTTTTGATATTAAGATATTTGTAAGCTTATTTTATAAGCAAAATCCATGAGATTTCATTTTATTGATTCAAAAGAACAACTAGAGGAAATATCTGTTAGAAACAACTTGGAGTAAGCTAAAATTGCAAAAAAGAACTTGTGAAAACCATCGTTTATGAAAATAATTCATGTCCGACTTCGTTTTGTTCTCCTCACAGTAATCATTGGTAATTTGGAATATATACCTTGAAGGCTTTGGTTCTCATGACGGATTTTTAGCTTCCCACTTTTTAATTTGAGGTCGCAAGAGGTGAGCAAATTCTCACGCAATTATGTGAGCAAGAGTGCTTTAAGCAATGTACCTTTTAATATCAATTTGCTTGGAGTATATCTTTTAAAGCACTCATGCTCACATAATTAGGTGAGCATGTGCTCACGCCCCTTTTCTTATTTTAATTTTTGTGCATGGCTATGGCATGTTGAGAACCTTAAATAACCAACAAAGTTGCTTACTTTTTTACTGGAAAATTAGCATATATGAATCTAAATTAGTTCCATGGAAGTGAAGCCCTTCTGTTTGAAAACTCCTGAATTGACCACAGAAAAAATCATGTAATTGGAATTAGGCCCGGTCATACCTGATTGCTGGAGGTTTTGCGTAGCATTAGTAGGTCATGATATTAGTAAATCCGCTTATGTGGGAACTTTTAATGGTTTCTCATTCTGTTTTATACTTGTTCTGTTGCAAAACTAGATACACCTACTTTTTGAATCATTCTGTGAATTTCTAAAATTTAAACCAGAAATAGAATCATATAGATTTCAAAAGGTGTTCAAGTCATATTTCTAATTTTGAAATGGATCTAGTGTCTTGCACCGAATTTGAAAGCACTTATATATTTTTGGTGTATTTTGGCGAGGTCCCAACTCTTCTATTGTTGTATTTTGGCTGACAGGCTAAGATCAAACAAAATGCAGATACTAGCTATTGTGTTTACAAATCGGATATTGCAACTGGCCTGGGTGTTGGGTCATTGCTGTTCCTTTTGGCTAGTCAGCTCCTTATAATGGTAGCGAGTAAATGCCTATGCTGTGGGAGAGCTTTGAAACCTGGCGGTTCTAGGGCCTGGGCCATTGTCCTATTCATCACATGCTGGTATGTACTTGACCCAATTTCCCACAGTAGGTTGCAACCTTTAAATCAACAAAAAGAAAAAAGGGCCATTTCTTGATTAAACGTATTGTGAATATTGGATTCAAAACTGAACCTGTTTTAGAAAAGTTCAGGCCATCTTCTTCCCCCCCTCCCCCTTTTTTTTCTTTCTAAAATAAGTCATCTGGTTAGATTTCATCTTTCAGGAATATTATTGTCTTTTTAGTAGCTCAACTACTTCCTCTGTTCCATGAAAGAGTCCCATTTGAAAATTTTCAAATACTCCATATTAAGGATTTTAAAGTCCCATATATATCTCTAAACATAATGACCTGTGAGTTTAGAAGTGGTGGCATGATGACAAGATAGTAAACTTGAGGATATTGTGTTATTTTCTACTATCAATATAAAAAAAAAAAAAATTGTTGTACCAAAATTCTCAAGGACAGTGTGTCCTTTTCTATATATATATATATATATAATTTTTTTTTTTTTGTGGAACCAAAATTGGCAAATGGGATTCTTTGTGGAAACTGGGGAGTATTATCAAATGCTCTCCTGTTTTTTACACTGAAACTATATCCTCTTCTTCCTTTCACCCTTTTGCATTTTTTTTATCGGCTTCTTCTTTTTCCCCTGAAAGTACACCCATTACTTTTTCAGGTTGACATTTTTGATTGCTGAGGTGTGCTTGCTAGCGGGTTCGGTGAGAAATGCGTACCACACGAAGTACAGGACTTCCATATTACAAGATCCTCCATCTTGCGAGACCTTGAGGAAGGGTGTGTTTGCGGCTGGGGCTGCTTTTGTTGTTTTCACTGGGATATTGTCGGAGCTTTATTACGTTAGCTACTCAAAAGCTAATGCTGGATTTCTTCCCAGTAACGGAGACGCTGGCATAAGGATGGGGGCCTACACTTGAACACTTTGAAGGAGGTTAAAGCTATAATATTCTAAATATGTTTCTTAGATTGAAGTTGTTAACCTTAATATAAATATGATAGCCAAGAAAACTGATAAAGGTGAAGTTACCAGTCGAGTCCGAGTATTAGAATGTGATGGATGATGAATCTGCTTTGGATTTGTTCGTTGATTTTTTATTTTGTAATTTTATCTAGTTGCTTGGGTGATTGTTTGAGAAATTTTTATTTTTATTTATTTATTTATTGTGAACAGTAAATTGTATTTGTTGATCAATAATACTACTAATTGTATTTTATCTATTTGCTTGGGTGCTTGGTGTGTGTTTTTGGTTAAGATGTCGGTTGTGATGTGTAAATATTAACCGAAGAAAATGATGCAACCATTTACGAGGGGGGATCTGGAAGAATTCGGAGTGGGCCAATGAAAGATAAAATGGCATTTTCAGTCGAATCATGCACTTGCTGGAAAATATATATATATATATATGACTTTGATTTTAATTTTAATTTTTCATAATTAAATAAAAATAAATAATATTAGCACAATACATTTGATACAATAAATAATACTTATATAAATAATACTACTAATGAGAAAAAAAACAAAAAACATGGTTAGCTGTGCTTTATAGAGAGAGTCACAGCTTTGTCCTAAAAACTTGCATTGTATCCCCCACAAACGAGTGATGGAATTTTTCAAGATTAAAACTAACCTTAAACTCATTGATGTGCATGTCTACTGGAGACGAGAAGAACCGCCCTTCTCATATTTGCCCAAAACACACAAAAACTCTTTTTGCAAAATAGTATATACTCAATTTCTTTGTGCATGGAATCGTATCCCGTAAAAACTCATCATATAATACTTCGTAAAACATCCCTCCAAAACATATATATATATATATATATATATTCTCAAAACTTTTGTAACAACTCTTTCCAAATAAATAAGAAATAATTTTGCTACATAAATTTATTAACCATTAACAATATTAAAAGACTTGTAATTATTCAACTTTAAGTTTTTTGTAACATCCAAAATTAACAAGTAAATAAATATTAAATATAATTATTTTATTAAAATATTCCATCAGCACAAAGGATATAAATTAATTTCTATTTAGAGGTAAAAAGCTTTTATAAGATTCCTGCGCAAAGTACTTCAAATCAGGTAATGTTACTTCAAACATTCAAAAGGAGGAATCGGTATCGAATTAGGCGCAATTGGTAGGCACCTAAGGCAGACTTTCAGAC
>JAUMHB010059212.1:0-11636 GCA_032359685.1 Pittosporum tobira
GAAAGTCTCATCTTAATTATTTCAGTGATCATCAGGTTTCGAATTCAGATTGATTGTGGGTGTCTTAGCCTGAGTGGCAAGGGCGTACAGATATTATATTATTGACTTGTGTGGTAGACTTGCTAAATTATGATTGTCTTTGGCCGGGGGCAAAGACTTGTGATATTGGTAACGTTTACCTGTGTGGTAAAGTCACGTATGTTGGCTTGTCTAGTAATGTTATCCTGATAACTGTTTAAAGAATGGAAAATTTAGACATTCATAACTGTTTTATTTTCGTACTTACCTTTTTTATGCAGTTACACTTGACAGTATTTCATATGTCTATACTCTCATTCACACTCAATTTGCTGACTTATTAGGCTAAGGATAATTTTTTTTGTTTCAGTTATCCTTAGTCATGGTATTTCTTACTGAGCTAGTTGAGCTCACTCCTTTGTCTCGTATTCCTTTCAGATGCAGATAATTGATAGCGGGGTTATTGGAGAGAATAAACTAGAGGTCTAGTTGCTTAGATGTTTCCGCTGCGTACTATTGGCTAAAGGAATAATAATTTGTGAAGAGTGCTATGTATAATATTTCTAGTATGACATGATGTATTTTATTATGACATTGTGTACTTTATAATAAGGTCTTGCACATTTGTAAGTTGTGATATTATTAATAAATTAACAATTCAAGTCGAGGTGCGGATACCCAAATTTGGAGGTGTCATATTACCCATAATCTACCTAATTGACATAGGTTCAAATTTTGGCAATTACAGTTAATTTTTTAATATGAAACAAATAACTGAGTTTACTCGATTGAGTTAACCGAGTACAAGTGTAAAAGTGTCCAAAAATGACTAAATGTTGAACCAAAAAATGAACCAACTCTTTGAGTTTTAGATGCCTTGCGCTATAGATAGATATATAGATATGTGAACCAAATATATTTGTTATTTTTATTTTATTTTTTTTAGTGCCACATTACAGTAGAAAAGACCCAAACTCTTGATACCATATAAAGTAACTCACATTCCTCTGAATAGACGATGAGAGATTTTTATGTCAATAAGAAAACAAGCTTTAGTAATATTTCAAAGAGAAATAGAACAAACTCACAAACATACATATATGAACAAATGGAAGCACACAAGTACATACTCCATGATTGTTAGAACAGCAAGTTAAATATATATAATATATCCATTCATGCATGTGTGTGTTTGTGTATAAGGGTGGTCTAATACAAGTATAACATAGGATGAAAATATTGTTTTAATAAAATAAAAATATTGTTTTATTTAATTTAACATCTACTGTCCAAAAACTAATCAACGGATTAGAATAGTCCATGTCCACAGATATTCAATATTATCAAATTGTCCCTAGAGCCATCACTTACAATTTTTGGGAACACATCTGTTTCTACTAGTATCGGATGTTTTTTGTACTTTAAAAGGTGAAAGTACTTGGTACTTGTAATGATTGGATAGAAAAAAAGGTGAAAGAGAAAATATAGTCATCCGCTATTATTAGTAGCAATATGCCTTAAATCTATTTTACTTATGAAATAATAAAAAAGTAAATGAAAGTGATGTGTGGAGAGAGAAATAAAATGATTGGATAAAGAAAAATGTAGAGAGAAAAATGAAGATTGGTTATCTGCTACTATTAGTAGCATATTTGTTTTGAACCCAAATTACTTGTCGATTGATAAAAAAAAAACTGAATATAATGAGTGGAAAGAGAAAATGGAAAAAAAGTTGTCTATTAAGTGCAATTGAGAAAGTAAACAAAAAAATACTTCACACATTTGCTACTATTAGTAGTAGACATAAATAATGTCCGCTACTATTTAGTTTGCAATAATTAATTATCATATATTGTTAGATTTTATACCAACAAAGGCTAAAAAATTGGTTTAACCTCTTCTCTGTAAGTTCTATAATGTAACATGATCATTATTGTAGGGCAATACACTACTGCAATCCTTCCAGTTGCCCCACGAGTAGTACTCTTGAGATTAAGATGGCTATAGGTAGAAATGACCAACATCCATTGGGCTGAGTGGATAAGAGCTCGGTTCCACTTAAATAATATCTCGAGTTTGAGCCTTGCGGATGAAAAGGATGTTAGAAAAGTCACAACTCCAATGTAAGGTCTCACAATCCTTAGAGATGGTCATACATCTTAAGACCACTTTTAAAGAAACATTATGGTGGTTCCACTCATGGCTCACTGCCATCTCATTCCTTTTCTCAGCACTTGCAAGACCAATAGAGGAAAGGAAGGAGGGTTACATGATAACCATTGTTAATGGTGATGGCTATTAAATAAAGGAATAGCACATCCTAGATTTCAGTACCTAGTACTGATTTCAAATGTATACAATTCCCCAAAAAGGTCAGCAAATTTCAAGTGTAAATAGAGGATGATGGGAACAATGACAGGTGATGATTTTGGCATATATAGACTAAGGAAGAAAATTCAAACACTCGGTGTTAAAAATAAAAAATTAAAAAAAAAAAAACAAAAACAAAAAAAAAGCAGCATGTTGCCCCTTTAATAAATCCTCACCACTAAGCCTCCTCAACAATATCAGGTCTCCACAACCTGTCAATTAACATCAAATCAACCGAGGATCAAGAAAGACTCAAAGCTTGCTACTATCAGAATCAGTCAGGATTCACCACTGACATGCAGTAGCACCCCCGTCTCTGTGACATTCCCCATACTTAAGCAAAGTATAACTGTGACATAAACCAAATAAGTTCTTAGTGAACTTGTTGTACTTGGATCTTGGTGAATCCCCATGAGAATTTCAAAGGCTTAATGGATTTCATTCTGAAAATAGAAAGAAGGAAAAGTGGATTAAAAAAGTAACCATTATAAAAATTCTATATCCTTTTTACTTTCCTGCACTTTCATTATTGCATATTTATCTTTTGTATATGGCTTGTTGTGTAATTGTTAAGCATGATGGATCGCATATTTCAAGTAAGACAGCAGGGGCTTAATTATCCACTACTCACTCAAACCCTCCTGCGGCAATATTTGTTCACAGCAAAGCTCACAACAACAATGCAAGTTTTAAAGTCAACAAATATTTGGAAAAAGACTTATTTACCCCCTCCTAATTTGTTTTACTCATCTCGGACCTGACAACTTGGGCCTAACAAAAATCGACACAAGCCCACAACTCGTCTAACCCATCAGCTAAATGGATGAATTTTAAACATACGGTTTGGGCTAAAAAATAAAAGAGGTTTTAGACCAATCCAAATTTATCCGCCTAAATCAAACCAACTCAAAAACCAAATTTATCCGCCTAAATCAAACCAACTCGAAAGCTACCCATACACTTGATAGCCAATAATTATTATTTTACCAATAGTCCACTTTGCTAACCCGACTCAACATGAGAATTAATGATGGAGAGGGATTCAAACCCCCTAGTATTTCTATTCAATACTTTGGTCGAAGACCAACTCCTCAAACTGATAAGTCCAAGTGAAAACCACGAGCCCTCCTTGCCCAGTTCTTAACTTCCTATTCTTTTATGGGTGGTGTTACTCAAAAAATATTATTAGAAGGGAAAAAAATTCAATTAAAGAGCATTATTAACTTCAAAATTTTAATTTATGAACTTTTCAAATTCATATGAATTCAACTGAGGAAAAAAAAATATTTTCTTAAAACTAATGATACTTATCAAAAAGTATATAATTTTCACAATGATATCGACTATAACCAAATAAATTCATTTTAATTTGAATTTGAATATGTTTAAAATTTAATTTTGGGAGTCAAAATACTTACACCTTGGGACAGAGGGAATGCATGTTTTCCTGTCGTATTCATTATGATAGCATTCATAATTCCCAGCAATACACCAAATATCTACGATATTATGGGTAAATTTTTCACCTCACTCGTGTAATACAAGGCACCGAAGTTAATTTTTCACGAAATGACGCCCACCAACATTTATGGAAGTCATTAATCCCGAAAGAATTTTAGGGATTCCTTACCAAGTTGGACCGGAGAGGCTTCTGAAGGATGTGTTGATTAATTATGCTTACATGAAGTTATTTTCTACTATCTTCTTTATTTCCTCAAGTTTTTGGATCATCTTCGGATTCATCAAATCCCTAGCTTCCCTTATCAGAGTGCCTTCTCTGCTGAAATGGTACGCATCCACCACTGCTTTTATCCAGGTGTGTAGCTCCACCGGTGTCCTATTAGTTAAATGCAAGCCACACAGAATCAAAGATTTACTACTACAAAAATTAAAAGTTAGAAGTACAATAAAAATTAAAAAAATTACTAATATGGTCAATGGGGAGCCTGAAGTATGAGACTGAGTATTTAAAATAACGGTGGGTCCCTTCTTTTCATTATTGATAAGTATGCCAGGTCCCTTCTTCTCCTTTCCGGTAAACTTCACTTAACCACATGTGACTTCACATATTGTTTAAAAATCGACACTTAAGATACCTGTTGTTGTAATGTTAACTGCAACTGTCACACTATCCATCTAACTTGACTGTACGTGACACAAACTCGCCTCCAGTAGCGTGAAGCTTCTCAAAATCGATTTTTAAGCCATGAACACTTGAGGATAGTTATGACATTTCGCACATAGACTAACGACGTTAGCAAAAAAGTAACAGTTGCAGTTAACATCACAACCACGTGTCTAAATGTTGATTTTTAAACGATAGGTGGTCATCTGCAAATCAGTCAAAACCACACGTGATAAGTGAAGTTTACCCTTTCCTTTTTGCAAGAAAAGTGACTTATAATGTCATATTTTGCTAATACAGATACTCAAAAGTTCCATGTTAAATTTAGGGTAGTTTTTCTTTATTTTTTATTTTTTTTTTCACAATCAAATTAAGGGAACTGAGCATCATGATAAACTCCTCGATGATGTGATCATGGGATTGAAAATCCATAGCCCCCTTTAGGGCCAGGGTTCCCGACGCACACCAAAAAATGTTGGTGACTGAGAGGAATTCCGTTCAAGAAAAAGTTCCAAGTTGGATTTGAACTCTATTTAAATAAAGGTAGTTGCAAAATTTATATATTTTAAAGCTTCAACTCTGTCACATAAAATCAGATGGGGTGAGTTATAAACAATCAGATCCCAGAAAATCACATCAGGTTAATAATGGAAATTCCCCAGGAATCATTAGACTATTTCATTCATTAAGGATGATTGCTAGAACTAATAAAGGAAAAAGTAAAGTATATAATTATCAAAAAGAGATTATAAAATTGAACAACATAGACAAAGTTATGAACGAAATTTGAGAGACATACGTGTATAAGCAGTCTACATCCTTTCCTTCAAGTTCTTCTCCAGGGGTGAAAGCGTCTTTCAACGCATTCAACCGCTCTTCAGAATCTTCAATTGTAAGAACATATTTAAGTATCCTGATCTCTTTTGGCATAAGCCTCTGAAGATTGCCTCTAGATGTCATGTATAAATGATACAATATGTCTTTAACCTGCAATAGAAATTTAAAAAATAATTATAACCACCATCAACTGAAAAAATGCAGATTTTGTTTTAAATGGACAATAATAGTTAGTATTCAATTTCCTGCTCTATAGTAAGTGAATGTTCAAAACTTATTACGGAAAAATGACTTTTTCATCACTGTACTCATACCCGATTTTCAAAATTGTTACCGAACTCAAAAAGTTTTCAAACTTATTACTCTACTGCAACTTCGTTTGAAAATTGGTTACTCTATTCCAATTCCGTTTTTATTCCGTTATTTTTTCTAAATTCCGTCTATATGAGTGCTAACATGGAGCCATCTTTAACACATATGCTGACATGGAACCATCTTGAACACGTGCTGACGTGGCGATGACATGGAACCACATAATAACAATCAAAATCAAAAATTGGAAAATCTCCACTATTCAGTCCATTTTTTTATTTTTTTGTATCAAATTGAAAAATCATCATAACACTTACCAAAATGAATTTTTTTTTTTTTTGCATTAAATTGGAAAATCATCATAGTTCTTACCCAAAACAGCCTCTCATTTTTTTGCATTAAATTAAAAAATCATAACAACTCAAACAATCCAAAACTTCAAAACCATCAAACATATAAACAAAATATGATCCAAAAAAGTCTTTTCCATAACAGAAAAGTTACCCAAAAAAAAAAAAAAAAATTGGCCATTTTGGTAAGAACTATGATGCTTTTCCAATTTGATGCAAACAAGAAAAATAACCAATTTTTTTTTTTTTTTTGCATTAAATAGAAAAATCATCATAGCTCTTAACCAAAAAAGCCAATTTTTTTTCATTTAATTGGCAAAATCATCATAGCTCTTACCAAAATGGCCTTTTTTTTTTTGGGTAGCTTACTCTATTATGGAAAAGACTTTTTTGGATCATATTTTGTTTGTATGTTTGATGGTTTTGATGTTTTTTGTTGTTTGAGCTATGATGATTTTCTAATTTAGCGCCCAAAAAAAATGGTCGCTTTGAGTAAGAGCTATGATGATTTTCTAATTTAATGCAAAAAAATAAAATTAAAAATTGCCCCGTTTTGGTAAAAGAGCTATGATTATTTTCCAATTTGATGCACAAAAAAAGGGGAACAGACTAGTGGAGATATTCCATTTTTTTGTTTTGGTTGTTATTATGTGGTTCCATGTCATCGCCATGTGTTAAAGATGACTCCATGTCAGCACCCATACAGACGGAAATCAGAAAAAAAACAACAAAATGGAAACGGAATTGGAGTAGAGTAACCAGTTTGGAAACGAAATTGGAGTAGAGTAACAAGTTTGGAAACTTTTTGAGTTGGTAACCATTTTGAAAATCGGGTATAAGTACAGTGATGAAAACGTCATTTTCCCCAAACTTTATTATGCTCTATTGTAGAATTTGTGGAAAGAAACCGTTCTTTCGATTCTTCCTTTCCTAGTAACTCAAGATCGGAAATGGTGGATGTACACATGTATATGCATATTCATACCTGACCCAATCCCAAACCTCCTACTTTCTGGTGCAGACAAACACACACCCCCCCCCCCCCCCCAAAAATCCCCAAAAAAAAAAAAGGCAAAATAAGTTGTCTTAATCATGTTCTCTAAAAACAGTGAAAATGCAACAATCCATGGGCTCTCTTTGGAGAAAGAGAGACAAAGAGGAGAAGAAAAAGGAAGAAGATAATGGATAAAAATAAGATAAATAAAATAGAAGGTAAGAAAAGCAGATAACATAAAAGAGTAACAGCAAAAAATAAATAAATTGACTATAGAGATTAAAAATTTTAAAAAAATTGCAAGTATTTACTGGTACTCTCTAGACCATATTCAAGGCTAAGAAGTGAGGGGCAAAAGATGAGAATACTTGATAGTCATGTAACCATTAGACACTTAATTAGATATACTTAAAATACATAATTAGCAAAGATGATATCCCAAAAGAGCAGAACTGTAAATTTACCTCATCTTTCATCATGTTTGACTCCTTGGCAGCTGACCAAGCTTTAGTAATCATGAGAACCAAAGCTGAATCAAGCTGATTTTTCTCGGCTAAACTGTCTATTTTCTTGCAAGCAACATCTAAAGAAGGAGAATTGATTATATCTTGAAATTTCAACTCTGCGGCATTCAGTGCTTCAATGCTTTCGTTTGCAGTATCATATGTTTGTACAGCAGCCAAGCACGTGTTCCCAAGCTTCGCAATAGCTGATTATAATTTATACAAAGAAAGGGAACAAATTTGTTTATTCACAATACTAAAAAACAAATAATAAATAAAACAAAGTAAAGGTGGAGACCAGACAGCCAAAGGAAGAAACTTCTGCATAGGTGAATTTTCCGATTGGTAAATCAAGCTGAAACAATCATACCACCAGAAGTGCAACTGTAGAGCACACGCGCACGCACGCACACACACACACACACACAGATATATACACACACATGTAGTTAAAAACCCTAGCTGAATGATCGCAAAGTCACAGGAAGAAGCACAGAGAAACACATTTCAGCATTTATAATACACTCCATATTTTTAACTGTTGAGAAGCAATTTTTAACAATTATGTGCAAGCAACTGTAATTTCCTCTGCTCCCAATTTAAGGTAGAATCAACATAGGCTGATTTACTTATTAATTCTAATAGATGCTAAATAATGTTCCACTAAACAGTATTTCAACTACTAGAAACATAATCCTGGCATTCTTGATAACATTGAACAAGTGGCATGTTCAAGTAGCAAATATTTCAGTATTATTGACACATAAGATAAGCAGATAATCCTTTATATAATTTATCCAATTTGTCCAACAAAGCTAATTAATTTTCTGCTAAAACAGACATCAAATTCTCTGTCATCAAGATTTAATGTCCTAGCCTTGTGGTTAAATTGGGTAATGTAAAACAGTAATGGATATGCAGAATGCTACCTGCAGTCTTGGTTCATTACTTAATACTAGCCCCATTCCACAAAAAGAGTCTCATTTTCAATTTTTAAAGTCAATTTGCAGAATCCTAAGATTTAAAATTAACTTGATTCATTTAAATTTAGTCAATACAGAATATTATAAACTATTCAGAAAGGTAGTACTAATTACGAAACTTGTTGCTACCAGAACTTAGATGAATCATATCTAATTTCACATCTTAATATCTCACCAACTGACTTAAAGAGTCAAACTGGGACCCTTTTTGTGGGACAAAGGTGGTAGTTCTCTTATCACACTTTGAAATAATAATACCCCATCCACAGAACGCATGGCAATAAAAGTTATACAGTAACCCTTGAACTTCAGCCAAATTAAATTAAGCAAGGAATACATATGGGCATAAACTACAGTTTCTCACAATTTTATGGTTTAAAAGCCTTGGTGCAATCAACCTATAATAGTTTATAAGCAACTGACACCTATATACACCATATCGTCTACAAAGGAACAATTTAAACAAAAGATAAATCAAAGTGTCTCACCATTTTGTTCCACTGGATCGTCATGATAAGATTCAGCCACTGTGTGAAGATGAACAAAGAACTCCTTCGTGAAATCTTTGCGGCGTCTGGCAACAATTTCACCAATCTCAGGTGCCCTGTTGATCACTTCCAGAAGTTCATTATGTCTTTGCACATCGTCATCAACCTGAGCAAGAAAATGTCCAGATCATCACCAACTCTCTGTAAATAACTACTCGCAACATTCTACAAAAAGAGTCCCATTTGTGAAATTGTTTTGTTTCACAAAAAGGGAACGACAGAATGTCCTCAAGTTTACCATGACAATTACATTATCATGCCACCGCAACTAAACTAAACATTCATTACTTGGGAATCAACATGGAACAAAAATTTATCAGTATTTGCAAATTGCCAAATGGGATTCTTTTTGTGGAACGGAGGAAGTATTCCAAACTGTGCCTCAGATAAAATCAAAAATGAAAATGTGCTTTCATATCATGGAATGAAAATATATCCTTAATATTTGCAAATTGCCCAATGGGATTCTTTTTGTGGAACAGAGGAAGTATTCCAAAATGTGCCTCTCATACAATCAAAATTAAAAATGATCATTCATATAATATCTGAAAGGACGTACCTCTTTCAGCTTTCTCTGAAGCCGAAGTAGGTTGTGCTTCTTCCCAGGATCATCTTCAGTATCTGCCCGCTCCTGACACCGTCTAAAGAAATGGGGACGAATACTATTCCATTCCTTGCTGAAAGCTAATAATCTTCTCCAGTCGGTTGGAGTGGGCTTATCAACCATGAAAACGTCAATTAGTTTGTCACAAACTCGAATCATTTTATGGTCATCCAAGGTTTCAACATATTGATTTCCTTTACTATTTTTAGCAGAATCTTCAGGACTGGTTTGTTCCACAGTATCATCAGGAACTGCAGTTGCCTCGCCAACAACAGCTGTAAGAGAGGACCGTTTCGGTCTCGTCTTATTAAGAGACAAAGGGGAACCTGACATTTGTTCGATATATAAATTAAATAAGTTACCCCAAATCACAAAAGTACAGAGTTTAACCTCAAATAACATATTTCATTAGGAACAAGAACAACCGTTTCAGTTATTGGTCCTTCTTTCATCTTTAGTTTGGTTGCAAAGAAATAACAGGAATATCAATATAACCAACCACTCTAAAAAAATCATAAACCTTCTTTTTTCCCTTGTTAAGCTTAACAAAATTGTAAATTGGCAATCTAAGGGAACCCAAGCTTTTTAATAACACTCGGTTACTCAAAGTGTTCGACGATTACTCATGAAAACCGAATAAATGTCCACAAACCAGTTTAAGTTTAATCCGCCACGCTCCATATAAAACTTGCTCTATACGTTATGTTACATTAATCAGAGTACCAATATAGTTTGATTAAAAATAAACTGAGACCTCGAGTAGGTATCAATTCCAAAATATAGACAGTTTAATTAAACAAAGGAACAAAACTGATATTACCCAAATACAGGACTCCCTCTGTCCAACTTTACTGCAAATATTATAAGGAAAGAAGATTTGAATCAAAGTATTCCATTTATGAGATAAATTAGAGGAAAGCATCAAGAATGACAGCTGTGTCTCAATTCACGAAGTCTTAGCATTATGTGCTGAAGTTCCATTGCCACAAGTCTCAGCAGGTAGTTGCTAGCTAGAGTTTTTCATTCCTTGTATAAAGGAATAAAGCCAATCCCTTTTATGTAACAAACTGATTGTGAAGCTCAATAGTCTATCGTAATCATTTTCTCTTGAGTTCATCACCAAAAACGAAAAACTATCATTTTGTGTTCACATAAACCTATGACCTAATTGATTTGCAAAAATAGCATTTAACTATCCCAAATCATGAAAAAAGTGACCTAAAGCTACGAAACCACTAAAATCGAGTTCCTAGTTTACAATGTGCTTCGTCTTATTCTTATGGCCTGTTTGTTTCAGCATATTGAAACTGATTATAGCTTATTTTCAAAAGTCAACTATCTTAAAATTAGTTATTTTTATTAATTTTAAAAAAATTATAAGTTAAGTATAACTTATACTGTCAACTTATTTGAAAAAGTTGGTCAATAGATGTTATTTTCAGCTTATAGCTTATTCTAATTATAAAATAAATTTTAAGTTATTCTAAAATAAGCTGTGCTAAACAGGCCCTTAGTGCCTCCGTTTCACAAAATGAGTCTCATTTGTCATTTCCCACAAAAAGTACAACTTTTTGTTGTTGACAGTAGTGTAAAATTACCCATAATCAAAAACATCAACTAAAAATATATCCTTAATATTCACTAAAATATATCCTTAACATTCACGATGTGTCTAAATAATACTCTTCACAAATGCATGGAGTATCTCTAATTCGCTCCCTGAATGAAATTCAGTAACGGATTCAACTAAAGTGCGTTACTTTGATCGATTGTATGAATACCGAAGTATACCCAGAAGAAATTTAAATAAATCAAACTTATATAGGTTCTTACCAGAAAATACAATTAACAATATTTTGCACAAAAATCAATCAATACCCAGAAAAAACAAACATATTAATGCATAAATAACTGAAGTTGAATCAGTAAACCCGCTGTGTGTGTGTGTGTGTGTGTGTGTGGGGGGGGGGGGGGGGGGGGGGGGGGGGGGGC
>JAUMHB010059223.1:0-14978 GCA_032359685.1 Pittosporum tobira
TATAAGATTAAGGATAACTTTCTTGTTTCAGTTATCCTTAGTTATGGTGTTCCTTACTGAGCTATTTGAGCTCACTCCTTTTCTTCATATTCCTTTTAAGTGCAGATAAATAATAGCGGGGTTATTGGGGGAAATGAACTAGAGGTCCATATGCTTAGATGTTTCCGCTGTGTAATATTCGCTAGAAGAATAAGATGTGTAGAAAGAGCTGTATAATAAATTGTATTATAACCTTGTATAGTTTAAGTCTTGTGTATTTATAAGTTATGGAATTAATAATAAATTGGCAACTCAAGTCAATGTGTGAATGCCCAGATTTAAGAGTGTCACATACTTCGCGCTTTATCACTCATACCAATTGTAATACTCAATTACGTTGTTATACGTACAAACAAATTTTAATTTATAGTTGGATATGTAAACGGACGGAGTCGAACTAATTGAGTGATTATTGACTTATAAAATTCATTCTAAATTTATTTATTTATTAAGTTCAGCATGATTATAATTTGAACCCAGGTAATTTTTAATTTTTAGAGCAAATTATCTTGAATGTCAACAAGTACTCCATATACTATTTTCTGCATCATATTTTAGTTGTTCTACATCAATTTCATAAAATAATGATCAAGAAAATTTTCTAATAAGGAATAACAGAATTTCGCTTAATTAAATAAGATAAAACATAACTTTTTATATTGCGGAAGACTCAAATGCCAGACCTCTAAAGAGTAAGAAATTTCATGGCTTCAGACTTAATTATTAGACTTAAATCTCATTTGCAATCAAAGAAAAAATTGATATAAATTAATTAGTCAAACAAAGAAAAAATCAATGGTAATTTATTGTCCAACTTCAATCTTTAATTTTTGAATCACATTTAAATGATCAAATTAAGTAAGCATAATTAAGAACCATTTTCTAGTAATTTTTAATTGGTAGAGCATTATTTGCATGAATAATGTAAGGGAATCAAAGGCAAACTCAAGATTATTATGGTATCTTACCCTTTGCTCCGTTTGAGTCAAGACCATCGAAAACGGAGCCGCCTTTTTCCAGGAGCATTGTTGTTAGCTGGGGTCAATTTGAAGATTGACGACAAATTAAGGAGAAAAAAAATAATATTTATAGCAACATTAATTCAAACTAAATAAATTAGAATTTAATAAACCCATATCTATATTATATTTTTATATACTGTAAAATCTTTTTACTTGTGTCATAAAAATTAAAAAATAATAGTAAAAAAATATAAATTTCCATCACTCAAGTTATTTTATAGCTGATGAAACTCTCGAAATTAATTTCTTTCTAAATTTTCCTCGTCGGGGAAATACAAGAAAACTAATACTCCCTAGATTCACAATATAAAAGAATTATTGACTTTTAAAGTGTTTTACTTATAATGTTTTCTAATTTAAAATTACGTAAATTTATGAGAATATATTGACTTTTAATATAATGTTTTCAAATTTAAAATTACATAAATTTATGAGAATATATACAGTAAATATATAAATTCTTGAATTAGTTGAAAAATAATATTAGTTGGCAAAAAATAAAATTTTCAAAAAATTAAAATAAATTCATATTAAATTGAGTTTAAAATATATATTCAAATGTCAATAATGTTTTTATATATTGAAAAATGTGTAGTATATATAAATAACGAAGGCCACGAAGCATAAGATACTACCTCGGCAATCCACCATGATGTCTGATTTAAACTGATGTGAAAAAGCAGAACCACATCCTGAAAATAACAAAAAATGACAAACCCTAACTAAATCGAGGAGTTAGTTGTTTTAGGTTAAGTGAAACAACAAGAAGACAATAAATACAGGGATTGGTTCCTAGTAAAAAGAGATTTGGTTACTCAACGAGTCCACAAAAGTTTACCTTAGCTAGGGTAGGGTGTCTTAATAAATACTACTAACCAGATCACAGATGGTGGTTTGCTTGATACTCATCTAAACAAGGATCGCAATTTTTTTTTAAATTATAGTATATACTACTAGCTAATATTCGAAGAGTCTAATTACTCCATCAAAGATTGATCTTCTAATTAATTTTTTATTTTCCAAATTATAAAATTATGATAATAATTTAGCCACTAAACAAAAGGAATTTTTTTTTTAAATAAATTTAAAATAAATAAAGGTTAAAATAATGCAAAGAATAGTATCAATAATTGGTTTTTGGTCTGATATTGATATTTTAATTTTCAAATGTAAAAATTCATTTTCAATTTGATTTATTAGTTACCAAACTAGTAAATTGCAGAATTTTAAGAACCAAAAATAAATAAATTTTTTATTCATGCATAATACGTATATTACATTATATTTCTAGAGACCACAAGAGAGGAGAGTCCTCCATCCTATAAGAAAATGGACAAACTTAAAAGAGTGATGCTTTTATTCTTTGAATCCCCCCCGATTCTCTCAATATTATGTAATTTTAATAAAATTAATTTTTTTATTATTTAATATATTTATTGAAACACGGTCATAATTGGAATATGTATATTTTGAGCCCAAAACACTACCGTAAAGAAAAGAATAGAAAGTGCACACCTTCCTATGTATGACTATCCAGATATCTAACAATTCCTCCAAGTGGATTTATTAGTGATTTATTAGGTTTTAAAAAAATGAAAAATTATGTTTCGTGATTATCTTCATGTCCAAAACCAAACATGGGTGCCAAATAATATAGGTGTGAAAGAAAAGCATTGAGTTGAAGAAGCAAAATAGGCTCTGGAAAGACAAATACTCCATTTACTTCAAAGGAGATATATGAAACAATTATTGCTTTACACTTAACATCATTGGAAATGAAATTATTTTGGTAAGAAAACGAAAATTGAAAGATGCAACTTATTTTGTGGAAGATATGGAGTATTCTAATATACTTGTGCATAAGGTTAAGGATTTTTGACTTAATTACGGATTTTTTTCAGTCACATGTTTGAAGACATCTAGAGTATTTATTCATTGAGAGTTTGAGACAGGAAGAACCTGGTAGTAGAGTGTTAAACGAGTCAAAGTTGTCGAGCTAAATGAGTTTTTTTTTTTCAAACTCGATTTTTTGAGCTCCAGCTCAAAATATAAACAAACCAAACTCAAATTTGTTTGTGAAAACTTGATTTATTTTCATAAATGAACTAAGCTGAGCAAAACTTGAACTTATAAAAAATTAAATAGACTCATTAAAGCTCCGCTCTTTGACCAAACCAACCCCCCACCCCAAAAGAAGCAATTCCACTTCATTTGCGGCTGAAGGGATCATCTCTAAACAAATAAAAGCAAAGAAAATATCCTAAATGAAAATGACACAGGAAAGTTAATTATAGCCAAAAACTGCAAGAGAATTGTTTGGAATATATTAGAAGAAAATACCTTCAAACAAACATTATAACTGACTGTAGAGTTCCTAATGATAAATAGGTTTCATGGAGGTTTAGTCCTGCAATCTCTAAGACATTGGGAAAGTTGGCGATCCCCCTTGGCCATCATGATATTCACCCATATATAATCTCTCAGAGCTCAAAGGTTCTGGGCTTTGACGATACATTCCCTGAGAAGTCGCATTAGGCAAATATAACCTCTCAGAGGTCAAAGTCAACCCATCATTCCTCTGATTTGCAGAAGTGATGTACATATTCTCTTTACCATTCCTTTGGGACTGGACCATGTCATTCCTGTAAGATGTCGGCATATATGACATCAAATTTGGGATCAGAGCGTTTTGAGGTGATTGAATGTAAAAACTCTCACTAGACATTGGATGGATGTTACTGTCTGCCCTTTGAAACATTGGAGGTATATGGATCCTCTCATATGTTTTAGGTGAAACTCCTAGAACAGGTAAATCATTGTCAGTAGCCAGCTGAGATAATTCCTGGTTCACTGCAGCCCGCACTCCATGGCCCGATAACTCTCCGAGGTCCCTTAACTCGTTATAACTGGTTGGAGGTATAGATGACAATGATCTCGAATTTGGTAAATTGCCACCTTCAGATACTGGAGAGGAGCACACTAAAAAATCTTGGCTATCTACATCGCTCTCAGATACCAGCTGCGTAACTGGTGAAAATTCTTGGCTAGGTGTATCGCTGTCAGATGTTAGAGGTTGTTGCACCTGGGGCAGATCACGACTAGTTGTTTCTGTCTCAGATGTTAATGGCAGTCTTCGGTCTGGTAACTCCTTCCACTGTTGTGTGACAGTTTTTCTCCTAGTGTAAAATTGAACACCTTCCTTGCCTGCCACTGAAAATCAAAAAATGCCGAAGGTTACACCCTCTGTCCCACAAAAGAGCCCAATTTATCAAAATAAAGTCCCATTTTGGTCGATGATAGTACAATTTGACAGTGTCCTCTACTTCACTATTTTAGGGGGATATATGAAAAAAAAAATATCAGTAAAACTTTGCAAAATTTTGAAACGGGACTTGTTTTGTGGAATGGAAGGAGTAACAAGTTAAGTGCTGGTGGGTGGGGTTCATGGGTGGGGGTGTGGGTGTGGATGTGGATCTCAGAGTGGGGAGAGTTTGAAGAATTGTACCACAAAAATTCAGATCACCAGAAAATGACGCCTTTGGCCCATTAAACGAGGAAAATGGCAATGGAATAGGAATTGGAACTGGCACATTTACCCCAACCTGAGTCAATCCTTCAACAAGTTAGATGATGTAAAAAAAAAATATGTTTTTAAAAAACAAAGGAAAAAAAAAAAGGTTTGAGCAGGTTCAAAAATTTCTTAAACTTAAGCAAGATGAAATAGTTTGCTTACAAATGCAGCATTAACTTCCTCCTGGAACTTCGTAGCGGCAAAACCAGATGTAGTGAATAAGGCAGCTCCATTTCCACGCCTGTAAATGCATGAGCAATAAGTGATTTAATGGGTTTTAACATTAAACCAAAATTTGATGATAAAATATTCATAACGCGTTTAGAAGCTCAGATTCTGGTATTTAAATAGAAATATTTAAACAGATCTCAGTTTAAAAACATACCATCTATGATAAGAGATGCTAGAGTTAATAATTACCTAAGTAGGAACTTCGAAGATAAGATAAGCAAGAGGAGTAAAGGAAATACTTTTGCCTATTAACGATCGCTATCGCCTCTTCTAGAGTGCCAGCCTGTAAGTGATCAATAAGTGAACATATGTTAACCGGTCTCTGGATTAATAAATTTTATGGTAATAAGAAAGATTAAACTAGAATAGAACTACCTGCATACAAAGAAGAACTGGTCCAGACATTTCTTCCTCGTAACACTCCATGCTAGTTAAAACATCACATAAGATAGTTGGACCAACAAAGTTTCCGCGCCCATATCTCGGAACCTACAAAAGAAGTTCAAAAAATGAAATGTCTAAATGAACAAGATCCAAATATTCTGGCTTACATCCTAATGGGTTTTACAGTCTGCCTACGTAACTTGATACTCCTTCCATTCCAAAATTAGCTATACACTTTTGACTTTTTGAGTCAATTTTGTAAAATCCTAAATTCATAATTTATTTGAAAGCATGGTATTACTTTGTAGTTAGTTTTACACTTGGCATATAGTAATCGTTTGTAATAAAATAAATACATTTGTATCAAATTTGAACTGTAGACAACAATGTTCATCAGATCGTTTGTCCTATAATATGTTATGAACTTTAGCCACAACATAAGAAGGATTGGTAATACAGAATATATGTTTTATTCGCAAGTTTACCTTAATGTTTCTCCCATCAAGTATAAGTCTAGCTCCACTTTCAACTCCACTTTGAACTAGTCTGCATATTCGATCCTTTTCCTGTAAATTCAAAGAGCAAGTGAAAGAAGGAAAAAGAAAAAAACAAATTAAAAGCAAACTTACTCCATATACAAAATATAATACAAATATATTTCTAGATAACCTTCAATGTCTTGTTTGCAACAACTCAAACTATTTGAAACTCATAATAATTGTACCTCTTTATTAATAACAGGTCCAAGGTCAGTTCCGGGCTGTTTCCCTGCATTTACTTTAAGTCCTTTTGCACGTCCCACAAGTTCATCTTCCCTGAAAATAGTTATTCAAGTATCTATCTTGATAAAAGACGCCATGGGTTCTGAATATAAAGAGAAAAACATTATTAAGAAATAAAATAGAAAGCATAAACAATTATAAGAATAAAAGTTCTCATACCATTTCCTTGAGCCACCAACAAAAATAGCCGTACTGAGAGTCATGCACCTCTGACCTGCAGCACCAAAGCCAGCAGCTACCAAGACATCCAAAGTGGTGTCAAAGCTTGCATCGGACATGATAATAGCATGATTCTTGGCTCCCAAATTAGACTGAGGACTCAGCAGAAAATAAATAAATTAATAAATAAATTACCAAGTCAATAGATGCAAAAATAAAATTTTATCGAGTCTACCAATAAGGGAAGCCTATTCCAAAATAATATAAGAATGATTCACCTGTACTTGTTTTCCTCTTGCTGCAGCTCTAGCATATGTATGCTGAAATGCCTTGAGAACACAAACAAGTACCAAACACGATTATTTGTTAGCAAAGTATGTGCATGTATGGAAGGATGTTCCGGTGACAATCCCTAATTTTATATGGATATGTTTATATTTTATTAATATATTTTTTTTATTTTCTAGTTAGCAAGAATCCTACAATTTAGCTGTTTGTTAACTTTTGTTAAATTTGTCCTAGTCGTTAGGGATATTTGCTTTGTAATGGAGTCATGTAGTTGGTGGATTGGGTTGTTCCTATTTTTTAGGTTGTAAGTGTTCGTAAGATGTAATGCCTATAAAGGTAACAATGTTTTATGAATGAAGATATATAAGAAAGCTCTAAGCTTTATCAATGGAGGTCCTGGTTTTCCTCGAAGTAAACCACCAAAAGGCAGTTTTATGGAATCGCGTCAATATGAATCCATCCCATAATACGGGTTTGTATCAAAGGAATATACATATCAAAAGTGCAATACAAACCATGAATCAACATAATCATAAAAGTTAGACTTACAATGTCGGAGCCAATTAATGATATGGCTTCTATGTCATCATCATCGCATATATGATTAACAATATCCTGCTCAAAAGAAGATACAAGTAAATATTAAGCCATTAAACAAAAGTGGCTGTGAAAGATAGATCAATTCTTTTGTTATTCTTTTATAGAAGAAAATATCAATTGTACATATTGGGGCCTTAGCCAGACAGTTCATTGAATCACTTGAGAATGAACATATATAAACAATTCTTTCCAGTTTCCACGAAAGGAAATGAAGAGAAAAAGTGAGCACAAATGTAAAGCTCTTGGAAGAATGAGGACAAAATATGGGCAAACAGAAACAGGAATATGTTATCAACAACTTTTTGATTGAAAAAGAAATTTTATTGATATGATTATTTTATCAACAACTAAGCCCAAAGGATTTGGTACTTAGTGAAAAAAGAGATGCCCGTGAAAGTAGTATATATTAAGGGCTTATACTGGACAAAACTCACATGGGTACCATGTACAATATTCAAGACACCATCAGGTAAACCCGCCTCCATCGCCAATTCTGCAAGAATCATAGAAGCCCCTGAAATGAACACCACAACTAATTCAGAAATGGTAAAAGAATTTTGTTTGATTGTTATTTTAGTGTAACAATAACATTCCTCAAGAGGAGATCAGTAACATTACAAAAGGGATTGTAACCTGGATTTAACTCAGATGGTTTCAAGATAAATGTATTGCCACATGTGACTGCTATAGGAAACATCTGCATAATTTATATACAAGCTTACAACCAAGGAAAGAAAGTATATTATTTGGCTTTAAGAAATTCGAAGAAAACCTCCATAGCAGCTAAATTAGGGTTTAACCGCTAAAATTTAAATAAAATTGCAATCCTGTTATACAGAATAAAATCAATGCATCATAGAATCCAGTGTCTCAATTTAACTACAAGTAAAAGTCAACCAAATAAAGAGATAACTTTATGATAGTAAGACAGTTTAGGCAATACTTAAATAAAACCAAGAGAGGGAAGTACAAAAGACGTACGTACCCACAAGGGAATAACTGCGGGATAGTTAAAGGGGCATATCCCAGCACAAACACCAAGTGGCTCTCTAATGCAGTATGTATTCATTCCATTACCAGCATTGGGGACAATCTCCCCTGTTTGCAGAGTTTCCACTCCACAAGCATGTTTAACAACCTCTATAAAGTCAATGCCGAAAAAGGAAAGTCAGTTCATGTTGAAAATCCAACAAACTACTGGAAAAAGAAGAAGAAACTAAATACACATATGTAAGAACTAACCTAAACCACGAAGTACGTCACCTTTAGCGCCATTCAACGTCTTGCCCTGTTCTGTAGTGATATTTGTCACAAGCTTATCCTACAAACAAGTTAAATCTGTTTTAGCGTGCCAAAATTAGTCAGCTAAAGAAAGATTATAAACTACTTCCTCTGTCTCAAAATAAAGGCCCAGTTTTGACTTTTTTGGTCAAAATTATAATTTTTGAAACTAAAAATTAAGCATATATAGATACATTTTCTAAATTACAAAAATTGGAGTTTGTAGTAAATTGAATGTAGTTTACATCCACGTCACTTATAACTTCGAAAAAAGGGTATAAAAATCAATTCTAAAAATAATCAATTTGACCAAAAATAGTCAAAGTGGGCAATTAATTTGAGACAGAGGGAGTAAGAATTATTAAAAATAATATAAATAAAAAGAAAAAAAAATAATTATTGTTACTTACAATATCCCTATGGATGAGCTCTCGTAGCTTGAACATGATGTCCTGGCGTGTAGTAATTGGAGTGTTTCTCCATGAAGGAAAAGCTTTTTTGGCTGCACTTACTGCAGCTTTGAACTCTCCATAAGTAGTCAAAGGGACTTGAGAAACAACCTCCTGTGTTGCCTAATAAGATTATTTGCATTTAAGAACTGTTAATTTACAATTCTAAGAATAAAGGAGAAAAGGAGAAAATAGAATATTCTGTAATAATGTGCTTACTGGATTTACAACATCAACGACTTCACACGCTCGTGACTCCATGAATTTCCCTCTGATTAGGTTAGGAACCTTCTGCTACAATTAAATTGGAGATCGCCAAAAAAACAATAAGAAAACTTTTGTTTAAAAAAAAAAGTTTTAAGTCTACCATATATAGTTACTGAGGGAGAGTGGACATTCATATATGAAAAACCAAATCAAATTACTCGTTCTATGCACATTAAAACTTACTGTTCTGTTGCTTTTTGCTGATGATTCACCTTGCGTAAAGACACAGGCAGAAGTCTTTGGTCTCCATGATTTGAAAGTCTTATCTGCAAAAGTATACACTAATTTAATCAAATTACTCTTTAAAGAAGCATCTCTAAGAATAAAATATATATTAAGTTGCTAACCAATTTTATAACCACATTGATTAAAACTAGAGTTTTTCTTTTTATGTCAAGTGAATGGGTCAACCAATCCTATAGGGTACAGTTACATATCGTCTAACCTGTAAAATTTCCCTGACGAATTTTGGCTTTGACATTGTACAGATGCCTCGCAGTTGACTTTAGCTCAGGATTTTTTTCCTTGAGAGCCTTGAGAACCTGGCGTGGTTTCTTACCAGCTTCGGTCATTACCTTGATCTGCTCCACCTCTTCCTCGGTAAAGCGACGACTATAAGGATGCTCAGACATGTCCCTTAACGCTGCATGGTTGTGGTCCCCATTTTTTACCATGAGCAACCACCCACCGTCGTCAACTTTTTTACCTAATGCTTCGAAAGGGCAATTAGTATGCCGAGAAGCCACTTTGCGCTTACGCTTATTTCCTGCAACCGTATGCCTACTGCGATGAACACCCCCTCTATCGCAACAAAGCAAAACTCTTTGATCCCTTATAGACTTTTTAATGGTCACCACATATCCTTGGGTAACACCAAAATCACGAACATAATTAATAAGTTCTTCACGATCATGAAAAGTCCCAGGTGTTGGCGGAAGCATTAATTTATCCCCAGGATCATCTGACAGATTTTGGATTTCCATTGTCTACGGCGGCTTCAAACCTAGAAGAAAAGATACATGCAACAATTATAAACCAGCAGTTTTTGTAAATGTTACATTTTCTGGAACATAACATACATGACAAAAATATACATGAAACAGACATGATACAGTTCTACTTTGTACAATTGGTGCGAACCAATGTTATATCAAACGTGAAGAGATTTTATTTCAAATTTCTTTTGTCTGATAAGTTCAAACACGATGAAATTCATCCTTCAGCTTAAAGAAACAGATTACTTGCAATCTTACGGGGAATAAATACATATAAATTTGTACTGATGCAACATTGCAACATTAAACTTTATTCATTCTGAAGTTTGAGTGTCTCAATAACCCTAGCATCTCCAAATTTCAGAACTAAATCTAAGGACTTTAAGTTTTAGATCTCTCCAAATTTCAGATCTAAATCTAAGGACTCCAAGTACTAGATCTAAATCTAGGGAGGGCTCTCTCGTCCTCTTTTGGAGATGTCATCCCGGATTTTCTTTTCATGTCCTTTTTCTTTATTTATGTATTCTCCCCTTAGGTGGAGTTTGTTTTTCTCCTACAATAGAGTGGATTTTTCTCTATTTGAAAGAGTTTTTTTTTCCCTATCTTGAGGGATCTGATTTTGGTTTCCTCATATTTGATGAGACTTTTTTTCTTCATATTGGAGATTTTGTCATTCTTGATGCTTGAAGATGGTAGATATGCTAAACTTTTACGCCGCGACTTGATCATCAACCTCCTTGGAATGATCCTGCAGTCACCACCCTTTGGATGTGTGGGTAAACCACCGGGTGTGTGGAATGAAGATATATTCATGTCTATCATTTTTTATTTGTAGATTTATTAGAATTACTTGTATTAGGAAAACTAGAATCCTCAGGCTTTTTATGCTACGATTGACCCATGCTCATTATGATGATTATGTTTATTGTAGGAGTTATTGTTTACATCATTTTTAATCTTTTACCTCTGCAACAAATCTATCTTTGTGAAATATTTACAGATTTAATGAATTTCAGTCCAGTTTGACTGGTTTCAAACACATCATTGCAACATTTATGATGCAAACAACAGAGCACTAAAACTTTACATAAATATGAATATCAACAGCTGATATATCTAAATGTGGATTTTACTCAATCAGACTTTCCATTCAAAAGTTTGCTTCAGAAATGTGGGATATCCATTTTCACGGCCTGATCTATTTACGGAATCAAAAAGGACCAAATTGAATTGGAAATGATCTGAGCTTAATTCAAGTAAGAATTGAAGTGAGCGGCATTGCTGATATGGAAACTCATACAAACCAAACATGCAGCAGCGCAAGTTATTTATATATAGAGGAACAACAAGTACAAGGAATAAAAGAGCTACCTTTTCAAGAAATGGTCGGTCAGTCAATTTTCTTTGTCACACAAAGCAGACAGCTTTATGGACATGTATGACACAGAATTAATCCGGACACCTTTTCTTCTGCTTTTATGGACTTTCAGGAGCGTTGTTGTCACGCAGTTTCTGAGCGCGTTAACTTTACAAACTTGCACGCCCTCCGTTTTGTACAGTGGGAATTACTTGCCACGGTGTTGTCAATTAGCCAGTCAAAGTCATCGTTGAAGCCCCCCTTTAGACTTTGCTCGAGTGTAAGTGGAAGTGAGTCAAACTGAATTTAAACAAATAAATTAAGCTAAAATTGTGATTTGATTCCAGACTCAGGTCACAATATATAACTATTTTTTTAATTTTATATATTTCATTTTTCTAATATAAGTTTATTTGATTTATTTGTGAGAACACACCTTATTAAAATAGTTCTTATATATATATATATATATACAGGCACTTATCACTAGTGTTTTAATATATACTCAGGCAACTGATGGATGACTTATCATCTAGGGTCCTTGGTGGGATTTAGTCATTAGACAATCTTTTTAGAAATAAATTAAACGTTCAACTAAAATATACAAGAAAGACTGTTTATGTCTAAACAAAAATTAAATAAACTTATAAGTTTATTTATTTTTTAATTTTTAATTTTTAAACAATGCTTATCACAAACTCATAAGTTCAACAAGGAACAAGAAGTATTAATTGTTGTTTAATTGGAGCCGCTTCACTATCTTTGTTTTGTCCGTAGAAGACATTCCACGTGTATATTAAATGACTATTTAAGGAAGTCAATGCCCCAAGATCGTTTGATTTAAAAAAAAAAAAAAAAAAAAAAATTAAAAAAAGAAAAAAAAGAGTTATTACAAAAGTTTTTAAAATGGTGACTTTATTTTTCTTTTCTTTTGATTCCCCTCCGGTATTCAATAATTATTTTAGACCTCAACTAATCTAGAATTGAGATTTTGTCGGATCCACAAAGGAGAACTCTCTTAACACTATTTCTTTCATTCGCAAGATTTGAGACATTTCTTAAGAGACATTATGCTTCTTCCGCTTGGCCCAATGTGACTTTTGATATTGGATGTTGACTTTTAATTAATTGAAAGGATATGTTCAGTATTAATAAGAAAATAAATTATTATTTTTATAAGAAAATATTATTGTTACATATGAAAATTTTCATTAATCGTATGTGCAAAAATTACTTTTTTTTTAGAGAGGGAGAGAGCGCGCGCGTGGGGAGGGTTTGACGCTTAGCTAATCACATTCGGTTTTTTGTGCAAATATAGAAAAAAAAAGTGTAACTAATTGATGATTTAAGTGCAAAAGTCCAAAGTTAAAATATTCTCTCCATCACATGATAAACGTACACTACATCATTTTCATATATCCCATCATATATTACACGTTTCTTTCCCCTTTAAATGCATAACTAAAGACTTAAATCTCTTCTCCATCCATTAAATTCGGTGAAACCAAAAGAGTAACTTTTTACTTTTTTTTTTCTCTCTTCAAATTAATTCACCCTCTAACTATTTTTTGATAATTAAGGCAATCAATATATTTCTCAACTGCCATATTTATTTTGCAATTAGGTGTTGCACAAAATTATGTTCTCTTTATTTGTGTAATAAATATTTGATATTCACTAATTAAAGTACAACGGTTATGTAAAACTTAATCTATACTCTCTCCTCTCATTTTATTTCTTAAAATTTGTACAATTTATTTTTTTTTTTAAAAAGGACACGGAAGGTGAGCAAAATGCTCACGCAATTGCGTAAGTATGAGTGCTTTAAACGATATACTTTTTACTATTAATTTGCTGTGAATATATAGCTTAATGCACTCATGCTCATGTAACTACGTAAGCATGTGCTCATGCTCCTTTTTTTCTCTTTTTTAATTCAAAGATATACTCTCTCCTCTCATTTCCTTTCTTAAAATTTGTACAATTTATTTTAAACCATCTTTTTTAAAGATGGAGGAGGAAGAATTCAAAATTTTGAATTAATAATGTGGTATCTATATATCTTTCTAAATGTATTAAGCTAAACTTACTTATTGGGAGTAAAGATAGCCTCAATTATTTTCAAAGGGTTAGAGGAGATCGAAGTACAGTGTTAGGGACTCTCAAATTATGGGGGCAGTTGGGATTCTTGTGGAGAACCAAAGGCCTTCTCTTAAAAATGATGCATTTATCGAAGTAAAATTTTCAGATGCAAAGTTTCATTTCACTTGCAGTTTCATTTCACTTGCACATTACATGTAAAGTTGCTTTTTGGGAACAAAAGGGAAGCCTTTGCAAGAAAATCATCATAGGGGCAACTAGTGTGACTAAACATGAGAAAGAAATAGATTTAAAAGTATATGAAATTAGACATTGTTATCAGTCCTACGCACAAGGTGGATTTTGAAGGGTGGAGTGTTGAGAGACCCATCGTCCTAAATTAGTTAGAAAGAGTATTGGTTAGGGCGTAAGGATTAAAAGTCAAGTTTGTACAATCCAACGACTAAAATTAATTAGGGTATTCTCTTATTACTATATAATTAGTCTCATTGTAATAATTTTTAGGGTGTGAAATCAAATAATAGTATTTTTGTTTCTCTAAGATTCGGCTTTCGCTTTTAACTTCTTGATTCTTGTTTTAATTTCTAGATATTTGGACTTGATCTCGAATACAAGTCTAACACCCTCTCTTTCATTTTGATAAATGGTTTTGAACTTGTTGATTTAATAATTCCTAGATTAGCAAACTATGAGTACAACTTGTTGATATGATATTGAGAACTATCAAACAATTTCATGGATTCTCTGATTTCATGAGAGATTTGGTAAGAGTTTTTGTTTTTTTGTTTATTTATTATAATTTTCTTTAAATATAGTTTCCAATTGATTGATCCAAAGAAAAAAAAAAAAAAAAAGTCCCACAAACTAACTGGAACTAGATTTGAATTCATCTTTCTTTATTAAAATTTTGTAAGTTTGAGTAATTACGTATGCAAACATCAACTCTAAGGTTTTTGTTTGTATTTTTATTTTCTCTATTAAATGGGGAAGGAAGCAGGTGAAATTATTGAAAGAGAGAGCATGTAGGAAATGAATCGAGATAGCATAGAAAATCTTAGATGTCTCCTAAGTTGGCAGTTACGTTGGAGTAGGATTAAAAGTTGTATGACATTTTTTTATCTTCACCCTTAAAATAAGATGAAGGGTTGGGATTTAAAGAACTCCAAATGAGCTCAACCAAAGAAAATAAAAAAGAATAAAAATTATAATTGGTTGTCAGGTGATCATATGTTAACTCTAATATTCATTAATATAATTAGTTTCTGGTGTTAAAACATTGGTGGCTTAGTGAGCCTTTTTATTTTTTTTGGAATTTCTAGTTAAATTTTTTAAAATTATAACCGTTATAAATTGTCAAATTGTATTTGATAAACACAAAATGTTGTTGTTGTTATTACATTGTCAAATTTTATTGCTCTTGTAACACTCAATTGAGCATTATTATATATATATA
>JAUMHB010059234.1:0-13149 GCA_032359685.1 Pittosporum tobira
ATATTATTTATTTATATTTTTAAACTGAATAGGTATTAAAAATATAATATTTGAAATTAAAAATAATATATACTATTTATTTATAAGTAAATGAATATTATTTATTTATAAATAAATATATATTATTTATTTTAATTATTTTCATATCATTTTCCTTTATATCCAAACTTATAAACAAAGTTTAAAGAAATTGATGAAGGGTAAAATGGTAATATGTCATCTTTTATTTTATTTTATTTTCAATTCACAAACACAATAAAACAAGTTATTCAGTTTTATGTTGCAAACTCACAAACACAAGAAATGAAAATTTATAACTTTTCTTTTCTTTTATTCTTTTTATCTCAAAATTTACAAATAGAGCGTTAGTTTTTTATATAAATAATGTTGCAAGAAACATCTTAAAAATATACTCCATCCGTTCAATATTAATAGTCGTTTTAACTTGATGCTTATAGATTAAGGCTAATAATAAATATTAGTATTAAATTTTTATTTTATCTCTTATTGAAAATTGCGAACAAGAGAGAAAGAAATTAGGAAACTAAAACTCTTTGAAAAAATGTGAGAGATTAGGGGTAATATAGGAAAAAAATTTATTATGCTCTCTCAAAAAATTACAAATGATAATTATTTTAAAATAATTTTAAAAAAAATTATTATTTTAAAATAGAGGGAGTAATAAATATTAGCAATTTCATTTTTCCCACAAATATTCTAAAACTCATGGTAAAAAAAAATAATATTATTCCTATTTATTGAGAACGATATCATCCCTTAGGATGAGTATAAACGGAAATCTGACGTGTCCATTCTTACTAAAAAAGACAAAAAAAGAAAAAAAATTAAAATAATCTTCTTGTTGATTACGGTTTACGGATTACGCAAGATTGACACTTGGCCGTTATGTAACGTGTGTATGTTGTATATGTGTGTGTATATATATATACCGCTCCGAGCTTCTTGTATTGGTCTGTTGTTCATCAGTATACTCCATTGTTTTCGAGAGAGAAAGTTGGAGTTTTAGAGAGAGAAACATGGAGAAAGCAATAGAAAGGCAGAGAGTTTTGCTTCAGCACCTTCGTCCTTCTTCCGCCGCATCCTCCCTCGAGAATCTCGACAATTCTCTTTCCGTAAGTAGCTCGATACGACGTAGTTTTGATCGTTAATCCTTATACCTCGTATAATTTCAGCTTTTATCACATGTTGAATTTAGTTTCTGAGATATTTGTATGTGCGTGTTTTAGCTGATCGCGATTAAATCTGTTGCTCGTGTTTTGATGATTGATTTGGTTTGATATGTAATTCTTCATTTGCTATTTTTATGGATCTAGCCAAGGGGTTCAGATATGGCGATGAAATGTGGCTAAAGGCAATTTTTTATGACATTTTTATCTTTCGTTAATTTTATCAATAGCAGTTTTGATATTTCACTATTTTCTCATCAAAACTGGGATAATTTTGGGTGGTTGCCGAACATATTCATGATTCTCCCTTGATATATCCGTATATATCTGAATATATATTGGGAGAAAACAGTGGATTGGGTAGTTGGTTGTGGTAAACACTCTTAATACTATGTAATTTTAATTGGTTTAACGGTGGAGTGCCAAAATTGTCATTAATGAAATTTGTGAAATGACGGAAGTCATTAATAAAATGACTAGATTACAACTAGTTGTATGTGGTTGCAATAGTCTGTTTTTCCCTATATATATAAATGAGTATATAATAGTGCAAATAGTTATGTAGTAAGTTTTTTCATTATAAATGTATAATACTTATCAGGTCTAGTTTCAGGTACTTTGGTTTTAGGTTGGTTTTAAAAAAAAAACATACCACCATCCGTAGGTAGCTTCAATGGCATTTTATTTTATTTGTTATGTTAAGGACTAAGTTTATGTGACTAGTTCTAATCTCCAGTTTCAGGTTCAAACTTATTCTGAGGAGGACACTGATCTGTAATTTATTTCTTAGAGAATTCAGAATTGTCACTCAAGCTTTAATTATTTTTGGTGTTGGATTCCACAGGGTGGAGAAATGGTTGAGGGCCAATTGAGGCCTTGAGGAATCACCTCGAGGTTGCTAGTTCCCATCCCCATGTTTGGGCCGAAATTACCTATCAAAAGACTTAGGCTTAAAAATATACACTACTTACTAAAAAAAGGGCTTAAATATGTATACCAGCAAGGTCATAAAGTGGAAATGGTACATGCCAGTGATCAACTGTATATTGTAGAATGAAAGCACTTTACCTCCAAAACTATCTTATCCCACTTTTCCTTGTCTAATGCCCCACCCCTTTATCTTTGGTATTTAGTTTTGTCATATGAATAGAAAAAAACTCATTATCATCTATTTTTTCAAAGTTTAATTAGTTATTATCTTTTTTACCAAACCACGAGCACTAGGTTCTACTCCAATTTATGGAGTCTTAAAGGCATAGCTCACATCACGAAAGGTTTCTCCTTGTGACAAGCCTGTAATTTTTATAAAGGTAGTCAGGGCTCAAAAAATATACCTATCTTTTACCCTGTTTTCGGATAAAATGTCAATTTTATGACAGAAGTTTTTCCCCATCCCACTAGCTTTTCCTCTGATGTTAAGTATATCTTCCCCAAGTCACAACCAAAAGAAATAGGGGCTCTAAAACACTCCATGATGATGGATTTGTAGGTTGACGTCAATGTAGATACATAAATTTAAAGCGGTCATCAGTATGATATTTGCCCAACTTTAAAGATATGTATTTTTTATTTTTTTTTGAGTAAGAGCAAACATGGGTTCACATATAATTTATTTGATTTTTATATCTGTGTTGCTATTCTGAATATTGTTCTAAATTTCCAAAAACAGACATCTGTCTGCTTGGCTGGGGACACTTCTGCATACCAAAGGACATCTTTGTTTGGGGATGATGTAGTCATCGTGGCGTAAGTTACCTCCTGTTAGTTTCAGTTATCTGTTTTTCTGTGCTAAATAAAGTAATCAATCAATTTGGCTTCTTCCCTTGTTTGTGTTTTGTTCTTTTATTTTTGTAGTGCACATCGGACTGCAATTTGCAAGGCAAAGAGGGGTGGATTCAAGGATACTTATCCTGATGATTTGCTTGCACCAGTTCTAAAGGTTTCTTATTTTTCTTGCTCCATTCAAGTTGAAATAGTTTATTGAATTTTGAAAATAATAAAGAACTTTATAATACAGGCAGTAATAGAGAAAACCAATGTGAACCCAAGTGAAGTTGGGGACATTGTTGTTGGCACAGTGTTAGCACCTGGTTCCCAACGAGCAAGTGAATGCAGGATGGCTGCATTTTATGCTGGTTTTCCTGGTATTTAATTTGTATGCATATTTAGTGTCTCAAGTACTCCAGTTTCAAGATATATGAGCATTTTTGACATATCAAAAGTTGAAATATATCATCTTAAAATTTGAAATTGCATGAATTTATATGATTATATAATCAATACAATGCTGAACATTTTGAACAATTTGAAAAATACTATAACATACTTTTTTTTTCTTTCCAAAATTGACATGAATTCATGTTAACTTGGATATGAAAATGTTACTTTGAAAAGAGGTAGTAGTTGGCAAGTATTACTCATTCATATGATAATATCTGTGTTGCCCCAGAAACTGTACCAATTAGGACTGTGAACAGGCAATGTTCATCGGGTCTTCAAGCAGTAGCTGATGTAGCTGCTGCTATCAAAGCTGGGTTTTATGACATAGGTGAGTGTGAATCCATTTTATACCTTAATTTGAGTAACAGTTGTCTTCATACATCTTCTAAAACTGTATTCATTCATTCGTAAATAGGAATTGGTGCTGGGTTAGAGTCTATGACTACAAACCCTATGGCTTGGGAAGGATCAGTCAATCCCAGAGTATATATCTCTCTCTCTTTCTCTCGATTTACTGCTTGTTTAAGTATTTCCTAAATTACTAAAACCGCTTAGCGGGAGTGACTGATACATCCTTCCATTAATTAATTGTACCAGGTAAAGAGCATGGAACAAGCCCAAAATTGTCTTCTCCCCATGGGTATAACTTCAGAAAATGTTGCAAATCGTTATAGCGTGACAAGGCAGGAGCAGGACCAAGCTGCAGTGAGTGGTGGATTTTTCAGTATGATGTTTCTTCAATAATATTAAAATATTAATTTTGTTGAATATATGTTATTAGGTTGATTCACACAGAAAGGCTGCCGCTGCTACTGCCTCTGGAAAATTTAAGGATGAGATAGTACCTGTGAAAACCAAGGTGACCCTTTTCATTTTTCTAAGTTGGCACTAGACTTGTTAATTATGAGTTTGTGTATACTTTTTGTTGTTTTGGCCCTTGATAAAGATATTATTTGAAAAGATTGTTGACCCGAAAACTGGAGATGAGACACCTGTCACAATCTTGGTTGACGATGGAATTCGGGCAAACACAACAGTGACTGATCTTGGGAAGCTGAGACCTGCATTTAAGAAAGATGGGACAACGACTGCTGGTATTTAAAAATTCTATATGTGAATTTTATATGAGAAAATTGATTTCTTTTCCACGTAGTATTAATATTTTTTGATAATATGTTACAGGAAATTCTAGTCAAGTCAGTGATGGTGCTGGAGCTGTCCTCCTGATGAAAAGGAGTATTGCGATGCAGAAAGGATTACCAATTCTTGGTGTATTTAGGTATGTTACTCCTGGTTGTGTCTTTGACAAAACATAATCTCGCAAGTTTATTTGGCTACAAGTGCTTAGGGATATTCAACCCCCCCGCGCCAAGTATACTACTTGTATAAAATTCCACTGCATATTCCTATGACGAAGCCATGCTAAGGTGCTAGGTGGCTAATACGAGTATATGACAAGTATCTTCTTATGAATTTACATCCCCTACTCATCAGTAATTATAATAACAATAACGACAACAAATCACCACCACCACCACCACCACCACCTAATAAAAATAATTATCATAGGAAAGTCTCAAGCTTACCAGAGTAACCAATGAGAAAACATGGGACAGGGCGAATGGAAGAAACTGTCCCCCACTGGGATATTGTCAGTTGACTTAGGTGGCTGTTCCTTGACCTTTTCTTTGGTTATTTTAGATTCTGCAGTGAAGTGCAACATTTAGTCTGATCAAATGAAATATAATGCTACTCACAAAGCCTCATTAGCTATTATTCAACCTGATTCTGTGAGTTGGTAGTTAGCGATTGAGCTGCACCTGCACCAGCTCTTGGTCGACGTCGGTTCCTTGTGCATTTAGTATTTTTGTTATGCCTAGTTTAAGTTGTACTGACTTTATCTGGAAAAATAGTCCTGCTTTTGGTTGATTTTTTTTTGGGACAAATTAAGTTCTGCACAGGGTAACTTGGATATACTTTATCAACTAGTTTCTTGAAATAATAAATACATGTCTTTGAAGTGAAAAAACAGGGGGAAAATTATTTTAGAAGTATGTCCTACGCATATCTTCATAATGTAAAATTTCAGCATTGTAGTAAGACTCTTGACTGGACAGAGGGAGTCATATGTAATAGCTCGTGATTCTAAATAATAACCCTTCGTGATGAACGGTACTTTGTAAATAAATTAAACAAATAAAGATTTGTTGCTTGCTTAAAAATTATGTTGGCCTTAGTGGTGGTGCATCTGATTATGTTGCATTTTACCTCATCTAGTATTGATCATCAAGTAAATTTACCTATGGAAGCTTAATGAAAGTTGAGCATATGATGTTAGGTTCCCAGGTTTCGAACTTAAAGCAGTACAGTGATGTCCTTCATTAATGTCCTTTTGATGGCTAAACATGTTTTGTTGGAGGGCTGGGAGTAAGATAGGTCTCAACTATCGCTAGAAGTATAAAACGATCTTGTCAATCTCTTGTAGGACTTTTGCTGCTGTTGGCGTGGACCCAGCTGTAATGGGTGTTGGCCCAGCTGTTGCAATTCCAGCTGCTGTTAAATCTGCCGGTCTTGAACTTGATGATATCGATCTATTTGAGATCAATGAGGTGAGGATGAGATACACAAACATAACTTTATTTTTTCTTTTATTTCTACTGATGTCTTAAAATGACTTCTATTGATATTATGCAACTATTCCAATGTTATTCCCATATTGCAGGCATTTGCATCTCAATTTTTGTATTGCCAGAAGAAGCTGGAACTTGATCCGACAAAGATCAATGTTAATGGAGGTGCAATGGCTTTGGGGCATCCTTTGGGTGCAACAGGTATTTACTACATTCATTACATGCATCCTTGTCTTTCTTTCTTCAATTGGAAATTCACTCGATACTAAAATTTATCAGCATTTCTTTCATGAGTGCTTCGATGAAAGATGGTAGCACTATGACAAGTCACTTATGTCCGTTAGTTTTACTCCTCTTTCGTCTGTTTTTGACAAGTCTCTTATGTCCTTTCTGGAATCTGGACCCTTTGGGCCCGTGGGCACGTAAAAACTTAAAAATTAATGCAATAATGCTGCATAGAGTCGTGCATTTTATTTATTTATTCTTCTTTTTCATTTTCGTGAAACTGTTACTTCTGTAAACAGGAGCCCGTTGTACAGCCACATTGTTGCATGAGATGAAGCGTCGTGGTAAAGACTGTCGCTTTGGTGTTGTTTCAATGTGCATAGGTGTGACTCTCGCTCGACACATACATAATATGCATAGTACTATCTGTTTATATATATATTCACATGCTTAAGATCTAAGAAATCAACCGTGTGATTTGCTACCAAACTCTGAAATTAACTGCAGGCACAGGGATGGGGGCTGCTGCTGTTTTCGAAAGAGGGGACTCATGTGACGAAATTTGCAACGCGCGCAAGATCGAGTCCAACAACTTCCTTTCCAAGGACGCCAAATAGACTTATGTTTATTGTCACCATATATTTACCTCTTTGATTTAAGAGGCCTGTAATAAAATAAAAAAAAACACCACCTTATGTTGACATCGTATGCACGAGAGTCGTCAAAACTGTTGTGCTCCCGTTGCATGTGTCTATTTATTTATTTATAGAGGAAGGAAAGCGTTCTGTCACCATATTCATATCTCTTCATGATTTTAGCCCTGTCTGATGTTTTGAGTATATGCTGAAATACGGTCTCTTGTATACAGCTGTTCACAAATGCCCACAATATTGAATATTTATCTCAATTGTGGGGTATACAATTTTCTATTTTCCCACTGGGTAATGCGAGTGATGCAATTTGGATTAATAATTTAGCTTTTATTCAAAATCTTCATGGCTGATTCATACTACTATGTTTTAGCAATTCAGTAATTCCCATTAGTTAAGCGGATATTTTTTTTAAGAAAAATAAAAATAAAAATAAAAATAGCCAATTCAAAATCGAGAGGATACATAAGCAATTCATTAATTTCCATTGAAATTTTGTTTGTAAAAATCGTTTATTTGTGATAGGAATGTTCTGTGTATCTGATTGGGAAAGCGAGTAGATCACTCATCTAGGGAGACCATAAAAATAGACAAACAACATTTCCGTATGTATTTCACTCTAAAATAGGAGTATATAAATTCTAATATCTTAAAATATAATTTTATTTTATTTTTATTTTTTAATATAAAAATTGTCTTGTTCAATATGATAATAAAATTGTGATGTTTAACTAAAAGACATCATATCATTTTATATTACGATTATTAAAAAAGAAATTATGTCTACAAAATAAAAAATCTTGAAATTGGAATCATTCTGTGAACTGTGCAAGTACACTATAGTGGCTAAATAATTTTAGAATAAACTTCGTTTTGCATCCCCTAATTATACCTAATGTTTTAGTTTGCACGTTACTATTTTAATTGTGTTAATTTGTTCTTTAGAGTTTATATTTTTCGTTAATATGCACCCTGTAGGAAAAAAATCATTAAAATTTACAATGTTGTCTTACATATACGTCTCACATGATGTGTAAGTAAAGGCATAACCGTTAAAAAAAATAATTTAAAATTGCTATGGTTGAAATTGGATCTCTAAAAAATCATGCTTATTAAGAATTGAGAACTCGATTTTTTGACTTAAAAGTTTTAAATTACTTTCATAGCAGTTATATGCCTTTAGTTGCATACCACTTGAGAAGTATATGTAAGATGACATTAAAAATTTTCATATTTTTTTGTCAAGGGGTGCATATTGACACAAAAATATAAATTCTAGGAAACAAATTGACATATTTAAAATAATAAGGTGCAAACTAAAATATTGGCTATATTCGGGGTGCAAAATGAAGTTTACTCATAATTTCAACAATGGTTGAGTTACTTCGGGACCAAATTGGTTATTAAACAGTAAAAAGTATAACACGAGTACTCGAAGCTATTTTTGTAATAAGATCACATTTGGTACAACTATTGCGTTGAAATACTAGGTTGGGACAAGTCACTTCGATAAGTTTTTATTTAATAGAATATGATGACTGTGAGCCTATTTTATTTTAAAGGATATATTTTAGAAAAAAAATTGAAATGTTAATTTATATAATTTATATTGATATTATTTTTTTAAAAATAAATATTAGAAGAAATATGAGACATAAAAAAATAAGATACCACCGGAGGGAGTACGAGTTGACTCCTAATACGACTAGGAATAGGACATCTCTGTTCCTATATAATGCCTCGCTAATTTGAGTAATTTCTAACCAAGCTCATGACAGAAAACCTAGTGTCTTCTGCGACTCATCACAGCGAGATCGACATGGCAGCCTCCACCGGCAAAACTGAGACCTGTACAGCTTGTGCAATCTGCACCGACGAGATGATATTGGGCGGAGCCTCCTGCTCCTTCCCACTTCCATGCAACCACGTGTTCCATGCCGACTGCATAATTCCGTGGCTCATCCGAGGGACAAAAACATGTCCTATCTGCCGCTACGAGCTCCCAACCGAGTTTCTGATCCGGGTCTTGTCTGATCGGGTTAACTCGGTGTCTGAATCGCTCACGTCAGAGGACGACGGGTACGAGTACTATATAGAAGAGATGCTTGAACAACTGAACTATCTGTGTGATGATGATGATCTATGTGACGAAATTACAGATACAAATTTTATTCGAGCCAGCCAACTGCTGTTGGATAGTTATTAGAGAAGAAAATTTATATTACTCTTTGGAACATTATGTTTTTGTATTTCATGATATGAAATTATGAATGAATATACTTTCAAAACGAACGAGTTTATGTATTTTTTTTTATTATCTCAAAATATTTAGGTTATTATTTTTAATTTATAATTATTTTTTATCATAATTTTAAATTACATTAATATTCTCTTTTTTTTTTTCTATTTATATATAGTTTACGGATAATATTATAAAAAAAACAAATAAATTATTTCTTATAAAATTATTTTTTTTAAATTTGTATATTTTTTATATTTTACTCGTATTTTTTTAAACGGAAGGGCTATTGTGACTTTTCGTCTATTACTAAAATCTCGCTTGTGCAGTGTTTTTCAGTTTTTAGTCAAATTGATATCTCGAATTAATCATAGATATGCAAGAATGTTGGAATTATAGATCTCCTGATTAGAAGGAACATACGTAGACATTAAATCAGCCTGGGAATGGAACGTTAACTGTGTTTCTGAGTTTAAAATACTGTGTTGCAGACATCAAAACGGGAAAGAAAAGAAATGAAAAGGGAAGGAGGAGGATGACTACTAAAGCTCTCGGAAGGTGTGCTCAATCCTTACCACTTTCAGATGCCATTTGCAATCAAAATACTCTTCATGTTTTAAAATTAATTCATTATAATTTTTATATAAACAATAAATTAATAATAAAAATGAAACAAAATTTCATCTATATTTTTAATAAAATTATAATTTAGAAATTTAAATGGTGTCTTATAGTATTAAAATACTCATTCCATTCTAAAATTATAAATACTTTTAAGTTCTTAAAAACTAGGTTTTTAAATCTTAAAATTTAAATTATATTCTAAACTTTTAAAATTTCAACATTTGTATGTACTTAGATATGTAATTTACGATATTCACTTAATAAAAATAAAATAAAATAAATTTATTTCAAAGTTAAAATATTTAATTTAAAAATATAATGAATATAAACTTCTCTTTCAAATTTTAAACATACCCTAAAAATAACAGTATCTGATTTAAACACCGGTTAGTATTAATGAGCTCAAGTACTCAACCGGTTGTACCACTTGGGCAGTTATGAACTAACTCGGGCTGTTTGTCCATCATCCTCGGCTGCACAGCTCGGCTCGACGGCTCCTACGCTGCCAGCCACCATTTTTCCTAATTGGGCTTGTTACTTTCTCCCAGTTTTAACGTTGAACCAGTCAGACCGTCCACTAAGGTGTGTCCTTTTAGCCTTATGCGGGCCAAGCCCATAGTAGCCTACTAACCTATTATTTAAAATTTATCTGTACACAAAAGCTATAATTAAATTTGGCTATAAATCAAATAATAACGTTTTAAAACATTTTTCTTATAACCCACAAATATAGATGAAAGAATATGAAAGATGAGGGAGCCTGTTAATTTCCATGTAAGTTTATGAAATGGAACTCTTCAAATTATGTATTGAACATTTATTATATTTATATTGCAATTTTAGTAGTATAGACTTATTATTATTGATTCCTAAAAAAAGGAGGTTTTACATTATATATATTTTTTTAAATTCATAAAATATCTTTTTTTTTGTGTGTGTTTTTATCATCTATATGGCTAGATTATCAAGAAAACGATTTAAAATAACATTATTATAGTGATTTATAATTAAAGTTGACAAGTTGCTTGTTTGACCGTCTCTGACCTAGCCCTTTCGTGATCTCGTTCCCCTCTAGGATGCTTAAGTTAGTGATTAGGGATTATGACATTAACAGTAAGTTCAATGAGAAATAGAGTATTTATGATTGTGTGTCTATCCTTTTTCCCATAGTAATAAGAGATTATTTATAGGGGTTTCATCCTAGCGCACAAGCCGAAGATAAAGAAGTCGTGGGTTCCACTTGAATAGACATGTTTTCCTGGGCCTACTGGACTGCATGGATGTTCATTGGGTCGTAAGCCCTTTTGTTAGCAAGTCCAATTCTAAAAATTTGGCTGAAAATATAGTAGGCTCAAGTCAGCCAATGGGTGATCACTTGAATGTCATCAATTTGAGTAGACCTGTTTTGACCACTCCGACATTTGACTAAGTCTAAACTTTGTTTCCAGCTGGGCACACGTCGGCGGGAGCAGGTTCACCTGAAACATGGGCAACACGGGGGTATGTTCACTCGTTCCGCTCTCCGATGCTTAAGTTAGTTGAGATTAAGGTGGTAATATGAATATTAAGTAGGAGATGGTGGGGTTTACCGGTGTGTTTTGAGAGAGATTTTACTCCCGTGAGTTTGCATTTTTGTAGAGTTTTGGCTCTCTGTTGAATTTTCGATCCTCTCATTTGTGCAAATGAGGCCGTATTTGTAGAGTTTGCCTTAACCCGCAGCCCGATAAAGTAAGCATGGTGCGTCTGCTGTGAGTTGACAGAAAGCATGGCGTGTCTTCTTTGAGTTGACATGGCTACAGGATTAGGCGGCTGATTGGACACCGCCTGAGAACTTGTTTTATGGCCTTTAGGGAGTTTGACCCGGACCAGACAGAATTAGGCCCAATCGCTGGGGCAGATTGGGCCCGCTATTTGGGGAGGTTTGGGCCCAAGGCACATAGTTTGAGAGTCCCTGACGGTGATGTTCCGGCCAGACAGAAGTGGTTGAAAGGCCTTTCGGGGGCTGATGGCCGAGCTTGAACCTTCTGGGTGCCGAGAGCCAGGACCGATCCTTATTTGGGTGAAGCAAGTCATCGAGCCTTGAGTATGGCCGATCGGGTGAGCTGTCACGTGGGATGCCACGTTACCTTAATTAGAACTAAGGCAGAAACCTTAATCTTAATTTGGGATGATCTCCATCAAGACCGTTAGGCAATCGGTTAAGGAGGCTTTACCCGCTCGTCCAAATTGGTCGTGTGGGAGGAAACCCAGCTTGGTCATTCGTTGTGGCTCTAAGAGGAGATCCCTGACTGAGTTGTTTGAAAAGGTCAAACGGAATCGAATGACATCACATGTTCCCAAGCAAGAAACCATGATGTCTAGTCCACACGCTCCAATGTTCTGATTCCCTAATTAGGAACTATTGAGTGTGTTAACCCTAATTTTAATTTTAAGATTGTCTCCATCACCACATATTCTCTTTCACCTATCTATATTGCACACGTAAATAACAAAACATACTTAGTAACACAAATAAAAACATCTTAATTTCTTTTTATAGAAAAGAAAATACTAATCGTAGAATCAGATAACAAAAACAATTTGGAGAGAAAAATGAACATCGACACAAGATCATGGAAAGCCAAAAAGATATGTTCGTGAATTTGGATGGAAAATAAAATGAGAGAAAGTTAAAATAACTAGAGAAAAGAAAGTGAAATAAGTGAAATATTAGTTTTCCTTTCCTTCCTTTTGTGGGTTTACGAGAGAAAAGGAATGTTTGTAAATTAAATTATAGATATAACTATTTTTTAGGATAATACTGGAATTTGGAAAACTAAAAATTCGGGCAAAAACCTACCCATGCATGTTTCTTGAGTATTAAGCACTTAATTAGGCCGACTTGTAATATAAATAGGTACACTATTACTACTAAAATCTGTAAAATTTGTGATCGAAATTTTTGCGACCGACTAAATTAATCACAAGATTTAATATTTGTGATAAACGATTAATCGCAGATATACTTCGTTTCATTGTTAGTCATTTTGTTTGATTATTAAAATCTGCGACCGAAGAATATAATACGTGACCGATCATTTTGTCACAAATTGACAAACAAAGAAGCGCTAAAATATTGGTATGCGCCAATTAAATTGCGATGGATATTTTCAAATTGGGACGAAATTATCCGTCTTTAGTTTTGTAATTCTGCGACCGCCATTTAAGAAAAGTTGGTCCATCACAGATTATCGTTTAATTAAATAAATAATAAGCCTATATTTAAAATAAAATAAAAAAAAACATTTCCAGAACTTTTTCTTCATAGTTCACACTAAAATTTGAAAGCCCTAATTTGAGATTCAGACACCATGGCCAAAGAACTTTTGACTTTT
>JAUMHB010059256.1:0-10692 GCA_032359685.1 Pittosporum tobira
ACATAATTAATATTGAGACTAATTATTTAAAATAAGTATACAGACATTTATTCTTGTACTTCATTAGCTAAATATAAAATAAGAGTGAAAATAATGAATTACTACTTTCATATAACAAAATCTATTGAAAAAATAACGCAAATAAATCTATACTTAATGTTGAAGGATATATGAAAATCGTGTAACTAATTATAACAAATATTTGTTTTTTTCAAAATTCAAATTTATTCTTCTTTTTTATTTTTAACAAACATTTTGGCTAATAATTTTTTGAAAGATGAGTATGTCACATGAAAAAAGAATAATTTAAGACCCGACTTTGACATTTATTATTTACAATAAACTTTTGAGAGGTGAATTCCCATAAAATATTTTAATTTTATAATTTGTAATAATCATATCAGCTAATCAGGCTCAACCGAAAATAAATCAAAACTTTATAAGTTTATTATATTCACAAAACTTATATTTCACCTATATCTCAATGTCAAAAACATTTTCTTTATACTAAAAAATGAGTTTCCACTTATCATTTTGCTCCATTATACTATTTTTTAAAGTCAAATGACCGAAATTTTCTATAAGACAGTGATCGTTTTATATTCTATTTCACTCCCGTTTAAAGTTTTGATGTGCTACAAATATTATAAGTGTTCAATGTTACTCTGATAGGTATAGGTCAATCACGTACTAGATTATTCTTTTAAGTTCATTAGTTATATTATAGGTGAATTAGAAATATAAATAAAAGTGGATAGATGGTTAATTAAACTAACACACCAATAAATAAACAAAGACGTAAACTAATAATATAACAAATTGTCTAAGAATCCGAATCCACTAAACAACCGTCATACCAAACAATAATTTATCTTTAGTTTTGATTTCCCTTTCATTTAAAATAATAATTTTTATATCGATTTGGACAAATATATGTTACGAATGATTTAACATATGCTAACAGTATTCCATCAAAATCTCAGGCAAGTATAGAATATGAAAGGTTAAGTCTAATAATGGCCTATTAAAACTTCTATATTAATATAAAAATTATATAAGAATTAAATAATAAAATATTTCAAAATAAAACATGAATGCGAAATAATCATTTAGAGAAATAATATTTATCACATAATTTCATTGTCATTTCAAACAGAAAACTGAACTAACCATTAATTTGATAATACACAAAATTAGAATTACTAGATTATGCTAACAAGAACTATAATGTATTGGACTTACAAGACAAAAGAAACAAACTTAGGCCGAACTTCATATTGGGTCTGTTTGACACAACTTATTTCAGAACAGTTTAAAGTTTATTTTATAATTATAATAAATTATAAGTTGAAAAAAAAATACCTATTAACCAAAATTTTCAAATAAATTGACAATATAGATTATACTTAATCTATAATATTTTTAAAATTAATAAAAAAAATTAATTTTTAAATAATTAATTTTTAAAAATAAATTATATTAATTAATTTCAATAAGATGAACTAAACATGCCATTGCTATATAGAAATAATTAAGTAGAGGAGAAGGATTTTCGGCCGTGCGTGTAGGCGATAGAAAATTAGTCCCCCTTCCTGCGATATGCTGCTACAAACAAAAATCAAAGAAGGTGTCACTCCTCCTCCTTCTCGGTGCGGCAAACCAAGAGAGCAAAACAATAAAAATCTAAAGCTAGTTTACACTGGCTGCTGTTACCAGTCACACCCTCTTCAACCGTGGAAAATGAGAAACATGTTGGTAAAAAATTAGGGTTATATCGGTTTTTGAATTAAAGTATTTTTTAATTTGGATTTTTTATTTTATTTTTTAATTTAGACCACTAATAATTTATTATTTATCAAAATATATCACTTAATTTTGTAAATTATTTATATCTATAAAAGAAAAGAAAAGAAAATTAATTAATTAATTAATCCATTATTAATGATAAAAACACATAATATGAGAATAATAAATGTATCTTTAAAATCTCGTGAATAAAACTCCATGTGTCTTAAAGATAAATGTCTCTATTTTTTAAGTCAAAAATATTAATTTAAGATTAAAATTAATCAAATATAAATATACTATTAAAATTATAAAAATTAAAATTTATAATAATTTAATATAAATTTTTAAGTCATAATGTCTGTAATTTATAAAATAATGCAAAATTAATTCTTAAAAAGTAATTAATTTTAATTAAAAAATAAAAAAAAATGATTAATATGATAATTAATAAGAAAAAATAATTATAAATACATATTCACTTAATTACGTAAACATATATATTTTAAAAATATATAATTTAAACAAATTAATATTAAAAATTATATTAATTAAAACATACTTATATAAATACATAAATATTTGTTCACTTCCTCTCGCCGCCTCTAGTTAGTCAGAAATCAAACAGAACGAAATTCCTTTTCCTTTTCGGTTCCATTATAAAAGTCGCAACTCATAAGCCACCGACGATTGGTAATTGGCAAATAGGCACAAACGGAGAGGCGAATATCAGAGCAGAGGCCAGAAAGCTTTACCATTTCACACTTCAGCTATGGAGTCGGTGACTTCAATTTCTTCTCTGCACGAGGATATATATTTGGAGATCTTAATAAGGCTGGACCCAAGATCACTCTGTAGATTCAAGACTGTCTCAAAATCATGGTATCAATTCCTCTCTCAGCCCTCATTTTCTAAGCAATATTCCAAAATTAGGCCTTCAATCACTGGTTTTTTCTACCGAGCCAGCATACAATACCCAGAAAAGCTTCAATATGTACCCATTTCCCGCCACGAAGAAATTATCATAGACCCACCTTCATGTCTAGGGTTTCTCGATTTCCCTGCGATTCTTAAAAACACATGCAATGGACTTATGCACTGGTCAGTTTCATCTGATAAACATTTCATATCAAACCCTTTAACTAATAAATCAGTGACCATCCCATGGCCCTTTTATGATTCCAAAGAAATGTTTGCTTGTGGGATTGCTTTTGATCCCTCAATTTCTGAGCATTTTAAAGTTGTAGTCTTGTTGGATCAACGGGAGTATTTTACATCCAGGGCTTTTTCTTCGGAAAAAATGGACTGGGGGATTGAAATTATAATTGAAATTGAAATTGAAATTGGAGCCCTAGTGCCACCTTATTGTAGCTTCAAAGGAGTGTTTTTTAATGGAGTTTTGTACTGGGAATTGAGGAATAATCAATTGCTTGCATACCATTTGAATAAACATACTGTTTGTCTCATTGAGTTACCTGTCATGGAAAACTCGGCTAAAGATTTGGGCTTTAATGAACCTGGTTGTTTGGGAGAGTCAGGGGGTAGACTCCATTATTGTAGAGTGTTCGGTACTGAGCTCTATGTTTGGGAAGCAAACCAGGAAACTTTAGTGAATTCTGCTACTTGGGTCTGTAAAGCTTTGGTTAACTTGTGTGATTTGAGGCATGAAAACCCTAGCAGAAAGTACCATGGCTCGCAGGCTTTTGCATTTCTTCATGATTGTCAGGGGATTTTATCGGGTATGAAGAAAAAGATTCTGATGCATGAAAGTCCAAGCAGAAAGATCCTTTGCTCACGGGCTCTTGCATTTCTTAATAATTGTCAGGGGATTTTATTGAGCATGAACAAAAAAATTGTTGTGTACTATTTTTGGGACATGGCAGTCCAAGAAGTTGGTGATGCGCGAAGGAATGGGGAAACTATGGATTATGTTCAAGCAAGTATGTTCTTCCCCTTTGTGCAAAGTCTGGCATTGTTCAATTTTCCTTGTAGAAGTTGATAAGCTCAGTTATCTAGTTAATTTCAAGCTTATATGAAGGTCTTAGCAAGGGTTTGGTTATTGGTCTTCTTGAGTCTATGTAACAATTTAGGAGGATCAGCCATGGAATCTACCATCCCTTGTTCGAGACGTTCCAAACGTTCCCCTGCGTCAGACATGGCTACCTCTAGCCTATCCATCCGGGTCTCCATACTAGTCACAACGTCACGTGACTTACCCCTTCTACTCTTCTGTGGGTTGGGAATCTCCTCCCTTCCCCGTTGTGCTTGCTTCTCGGACATGTGCGACATGGTGGTGAGATATTACGAACCCTTTCGTAAACTTGGCTCTTGATACCAACTGTCACGGCCTTGGTGATTTCCAAGTCCCAACCGTATGCAATAAGTAGTGGCATTATGTAATGTGTCTGTTACTCAGGAAATATGAATTCTCGTGTTATTGAAATTATTGTCATTGATTAGAATTACATGCGAGGAAAGTTTACCTTTGTTCTCTCTCTCTCTCTCTCCCCTCTTTCTCTAAGTTGGATATTAACTTGTTGCACATTCTTGATTTGGAGATTGTCCTTGGGGAACTGACCAGGCGAGCATAAAAAAATGAGATTTTGTTGATATCTACGACCTTCTCCTCACCAAAGACAGATTTTCTTGTCAGAAACAATGACGAATAGGTACGGTATCATCATCATCATTTCATCTATCATTATTTACCTCCAATTTTTCGTTATTGTTTAGTTTGTTAACTTCCCTCCCTGAATTTTAATTTGTTCAAATTTTTGTATATTATTACTTTTTACTACTGAGCGATTGAGTAATTGTTCCAAAGTCTCTCAGAGGAGCAAACATGGCTGACTTCTACAGAGTCTTTGTACAAAATACTAACAAGTTTGTGTGAGGCAGTCTATATATATTTTCGATTAAGGACTGTAAGGAATTTGGGAATTAGGATTTCAAAGTGGGGAAATTCAATTAAGGGCGGTGGGGGAAATAAGGACCATCCCAGCTCAGGACAATGCCCTTCAATCCCATACCACCTCTCAATGTTGGTCTGCCAAATGTCAAGCACTGAAATATAAATTAGATCTGCATTGAAAAGATTTGTAGATTCATATATCTCGTGCTGCGTAAGCGTCTATATATGACCTTCACATGTTAATTTCTCCACTAGCTTAGCTGATTGTCAGTACATATATGTAATAAGTTTTGTAGGTTATGGCTTACGAGTTGGAAGGCAAGCTTCTTATTTTATATTTGTGCAGTTGTCTGATGATCCTGAAAATGATGTTGAGGCAATAACACACTTGATTGACATATAAATCAGACGGAAGGTCATTATTTGGAGGTTGTTCATGTTGTAGGTAGTGATACCGTGGTACCATTAATGATTTTGTTTACGATGATCCTTTGCCTTTGGCCACCCTGTGGATTTTTCTCAGAAACATTTTACCACATGCCATGGACTGTCGTCCCATTCTGGGAGAAACAGTCCCGGGCACATCTAGAAAGAAGATTTGGTATCTCCGATGATTATGGATATCTTACTTGTACCTCATTTATCATTCATCATTCATCCAACAGGCATGGTTTTGCACAGCGTTGCTGGGAATCTTTCATATAAATGTGGACCTCAAGGTTTCCCTTTCACCTACCAATATTTGGCACTCCTGCATTCTTTAGACGGAGCAATTTGAGTTCAAACGAGAAAATGGTTCTGTCGTAGGCTTATCAATTGGGCTGTATGAACCACCCAGAGTGTCCAAGTTTGGTTCTATTTAATTTTTTTTTTTTTTTTGAGATGGAGCCCAAATTCACTCCGTTCGGAATAATTGGGCCTACTAATAAATCCAACCTTTTTATAAATAAATAGTCATACAATGATTCTGTACGAGTCCAAATCCTACATACCGTGTCATCATACCATGTCATGTCCCGGTCTGCTAGATGTTGCAATGTGTATCTTATTTCGATAGCCCATATCTATTTTAGTCATTATATTTTAAAACAAGAAGAATTAGTTCTCCAAAAATAAAATAAAATAGTTAAGGTAGCCCACATGGAGGCAAGAAGAACAACAAAGAATATCAACTGTTTCAGGATTTGAGCTTTGCATATTTTACCTGTGATCTTACCCGCAATTATCTTTTATTTACATAAATAAAAGTACAATAAAGTGATCTAAATATATGACACATATTCTACTCTGAACTTATAATTTTTATCAAGTAAAATAGATTGTCACGTAGGAAAATAAGATGTGATTTAAGTTTTAAATTTTATCAAGTAAAATAAATTGTCACATATAAAAATTAGATGTAATTTATGATAAATATTATAATAGAATTCCAATTTATGAATTTATATAACATTGACTCTAAAATGCATCACACATGCTTCGTGATACAAAAAGTAACACCAAAATTATTTTATTGTTTAAATAAAATATTTTCTAGTCATTAATTTCATGTTCCCACTAACTTTCAAGTTTAAAAAGGAATATTATTCATTGTTTGTATTTTTATTCTACCCGGGGGCTGAGGTTGAGCAATATAAACGGCGTCGTTCTCTCATTTCTAGACATTTTCATTGTCTTCATCCTTCTTTTTTCTATCTATTTTCTCCATTTTTCTACATCATAACCATTAGATTACTACCACCTCAACACCTCACCACTACCGTCGTCACCATTACCATCACGCACCAACCATAAACCACCATCAATGTAAAGAAATGGTGAAGAAGAAGAAGCAAGAGAGAAAGAGCTTGTCGTACGAATTTACTTGACAAGGTTAGAAATAATTGTTTTCTATTTTAACTCAACGACACCAATGACTTTAACGCATGTCTATCTTTTCACATTTTTGATATAAATAGTTTTATATGTTCGATTTTTTATTTTTTATTTTTTAAAATAAACAATACAATATATTCTAAGTTGATTGTTGTATTTAAATATCTGCTAACACATTTGTATGTTTTATTTTTAAAGAATTAGTATTTTTATTAAATAAGTTAATATTTAATTTATAAATTTTCTTTTTTAAAATAATATAAATTTATCACTTAAATTCTAAATGTGATACTCGTGAACATATCAATTTTTTGGTTATAATATTGTTAATTTCTTAGTTTCAATGGGAACAAGCCAACATAGTAGGATGCCTTTTTGGGGCCCAACCTTTTAAATTTTTACTACTTTCTATTAATCCCTCTTTTGTACTATTATAAAGGATAATGTAGGGACCCAACTTCTAAAATTAAATTTAACATACAACTTTCTATTGTAATTTTTTTCCTTGTGTGTTACAAATAGAGAATGATATCTATTTAAATAGGTACTCAGTTTATAATGTTTCTTCTTAAAATGTCAAATTAATTCAATTTAAGACCAATGACTAATTTTGTATTTATTTATTCTCTATCTTAAGAAATTCATAAATAGAAACCCAAAATATTTATGCATTTTTTTTAAAATTTAATGATCAAAATTGATTAGTATAGAAAATTATCTCAATAATAATAAAATAGTAAAATCATATGTGATACGTCATTTGATCAATTATAATAAGAGAAACAAACATTTATCGTTATTATAAAACGAGGTGATGTTTAAATAATTATTTTAATAAAATATTATCTCATTTTATCTCTTCCACTCTCTTATCCTAAATCATTTAATTTTATATCAACAAATATATTATTTTATTGAATAGTTTTCGTTATTTATTTTATTTTATTTTATTTTATTATTTAAAATTACATATACATAAGATATTCATTAAAAAAAAATTACAATTTGATAGTATGTGTCAGAATATTTTTATTAAATATTTGTCTCTTCTTAATTATGCGGATGATGAATAGGAGTTTAATTTTTACACCCCACAGTAATATGAAATTTTATTTAAGGTAAAACGGTCAAATAATGTTTTATAATTCTACCAAATTTATCTATAAATAGTAAACTCTTGGAAAATATTTCAGCCACCAACACTGAGGGTTACTGGTGATGGCAGAATTGAATAGCGACGGCAATGGCAGAGACGTGAAGCTTCCAAAGCTTGGAACTTTGGACATGAAGTTTCCGAGATCGAGTCTTCCCTCGCACGAAGATATGATTTTGGAAATCTTAACGAGGTTGGACCCCAAATCACTCTTCCGATTCAGGGCTGTCTCAAAATACTGGTATCAGTTTCTATCCCAATCCTCTTTTGCTCAGCTTTATGTAAAAAATAGGCCCAAAATCACTGGCTTTTTCTACCAAACCAGTAAAAATTACCCAGAAAAACTTGAGTATGTCCCCATTTGGCCTCACCAAGAAAATATGCCCGACCCACCTTCATGTCTAGGGTATTTGGAGTCCCCTGCAATTCTTGTTAACACATGCAATGGGCTTCTTCACTGGTCAATTTCATACAATAAACATTTCATATCAAACCCCTTGACCAATAAATCAGTGCTCCTCCCATGGCCTTTCTACCATATAATTTTTGCCTTTGGAATTGCTTTTGACCCCTCGGTATCTGAGCACTTCAAGGTCATTGTCCTATTGGTGGTGCAGAGCTTGAATAAAACTGTTTCGAGTACTTTTTCTTCTGAGAAAATGAACTGGGGTAGGGCAATTGAAGCCCTACCTGGTGTTCAGGTACAACCTTACTGCAGGTACAAAGGAGTGTACTTTAATGGGGTTTTGTATTGGGAATTGAGGAATAATTCATTGCTTGCTTACAACGTAAATGATAATGTATCTTGTCTCAGCGAATTAAAATTCCTGAAAAAATTGGCTAAAGATTCATTTTTTACTGAGCCTGGTTGCTTGGGAGAGTCGGGGGGTAGAATCCAATATAGTCGGGTGCTTGGGACTGTTCTATATGTTTGGGAAGCAAACCAAGGACCTTTAGCGAATTCCACCGCTTGGGTTCAGAAACACTTGGTTGATCTATGTAGTGTGAGAGTTAAAAGCCCAATCGTTGAGCCCCTTGGAACGCATGCTCTGGCGTTTCTTCATGGTTGTCAGAGGATTTTATTGGGCATGAAGCAGAAGATAACAGTCTTCAGTTTTCAAGAGGAGGCAATGGAAGAAGTATGTGAAGCGCGAAGAAATGGGGAAGTTACTGCTTTCGTTCAACCAAGCATGTTCTTCCCCTATGTGCAGAGTTTGGCATTATTCAATTTGCCTTCTAAAAATCCGTAAGCTTAGTTCTCTTGTTATTCGAAGCTTACATGAGGATGTTAGCAAGGAAGACATAATAATGTAGTAAGATCATATAGGCAATAAGTAGAGGCATTTTGTAGGGAAATGCCATAATAATGATTGCCTATATTGTACTGTTAGTTTGTAGACTTTCAGTGCACAGTTTTAGATATGGAGTCACTTTATCTAGTGATGCGAAGTATGCTATGAGATCTTTGATTACTGTTTTAGTTTATGAATACAGTTTTTTCAATGTTTGGTGTTTCTGCTAGTTATTTAATTCGCTAATCTCTACCATCGAAACAAATGTGTAGTTTGGGATTAGGGCTCTGAACTCATTTGCATGTTTCAGGGAGCAGATTATGATTAAGAATGCATGTTTGTCATTTGATTTCGCATTTTCTTTTGGGGCTATAGTTCAAAGAAATCGGCAGCTTGTGTAAGAAACAGTTATATAATATCCCAGAATAGAATCATGGGAAAACTCAAGACAGGGAAAACTAGGAGCAATATATTAGTGCACAGGTTTCATGACAGCATTCATCCTTGTAAACTTAACTTGAACTTCACTCATACTACTTCTGGATCCGAGTCAAATTGAGGTTTTGTGGACAGAATGTCAGACTTTCCTTCTGTAAGGGAGGAGGATTAGAGAAATCGTATTGATTGCAGGATTTAAAGCATTCTTCAAATTGGAACAGATGGTGAATTAAGTAGATGAGTAGTGCAATGAACAGGGAAAAAGGGTAGATGCTGAAAAGAACAGCTCTTTTTTAGGCTAAAGTTGCTTCATACTCATTTATTGTTCTGAAATTTTAAACAATGAAGGGCATTACTAGATATTAAGAAATTGCACAAATTTAGGAGTTTTTGCTTTTATTCGCAAAAAACTTTTAGATGAGCTGATAACATAGTACGAACATTTTTCGTTTGTTCTAACTTAATAGATAAATACATGGTAGAAGACTCAAAAGATCAATGTAACTTTCAAATCCGATGAATAACATGGGTGGAAGGTGTACAATGAGACCTCTTATCAATGTAACTTTCAAATCCGATGAATAACATGGGTGGAAGGTGCACAATGAGACCTCTTATCATTTAACGGATGATAAAATTTTTCAGTGGAGTTTTAATAGGATAGGAAGGGAGTCGAGTTGAGATAAAGTATGGCTTGCTGAATTTGAACTCAAATACAGATCATGTGACCTAAGTCTTAACCGTTAGAATAATACTATTTCATTAGCCATCCGCCCATCCATACAACTGCCCTCAGTAGTCCAATCTTCTTAGGCATCCAACTTCATCAATCCCTTTATTCCGTAGTCAGTGTTCTAAAACTTGTTAGACGGATCTACTCGGTGGAGGGAGGGTCTAGCACTTAAGGCGAGTACGCGGGTGTTAATCGTTATCATACTCGGTTTACTTAACGATTAATAAAAAATTTAAGGCTCAGCCCAAAGATAATCGGGCGTCCAGAAGGAGTTTTAGAACACTGCTCGTGGTATTATAATTATAGTTATAGTAGGGCGACTTCTATATAATTGGAAGAAAAAAAAAAAGGAGAAGGGTGCCACATATAGGAATTCACTAGTCAGTGTTAATATAAATACTACGTGTAATGAGTTGGCTGCACTATATTGTACGACAAATTTGATTGTTTTAAAGTTCTTTTTTTTTCCTGCTAAATTCTTCTAAAGAGTATTGGCCCAACCCTG
>JAUMHB010059267.1:0-14968 GCA_032359685.1 Pittosporum tobira
TCACCACATGGCGGGGACAAATAGAATGTATATTAAGATTGCACGTATGATGTGTTAAAAATATTGCAAGTGTATAATATTTAATTGTAAACCACGATAAGTATAGGTCGATTTCACATATATTATATTACTTTTTTAATTTCTTAGTTATATTCCATGCGAACTATAAATAATAGTGGAGAAATTGATTCACCAAACTATAAGCGAATTAATAAAAGATAAAACTAATAATAAATGATCTGTCTAAGAATCCGAATCCACTAAACAATGTTTATATCAAATAGTAATTACTCTTTAGGTTTGATTCCCCTTTCCTTCAAAGTAATAATCTTTATATAAATTTGAGTAAGCATAGACTATAAAATCTTTAACATCACTAACAATATTCTATCAAAACCTCATTAGGGTAAACATAGAATATGAAATGTTAAGTTTAACAATAGTCTATCAAAACATCTGTATTAATATAAATATTAATAAAGAATTAGAAACGCATATATTTCAAATTGAAACATGAAGACAAAATCATAACATAGAGAAACACTATTTATAATGACGTTGTATGGTTTCATTGTCAGCCTAAACGGACAACTTAATTAGCCATAAAACTTGTCATAACAAAAATAAAATTATTACTACTAATTGCGTAAAATTAAACTAAATTGATAATAAGAAATTTAACAAACCTAATTTGAGTTTACATATTAAACTAAAACCAACTATATATGCAATGAAATAAATAAAGATAATATATAATAAACAACTAATAAAAAAATCAAATACAAGAATAAAGCAAAGTACTCCCTCTGTCATGCATATTGTGGCTACGAAGTGTAGGAAAAGTAAAAACCAAAAGAAATGAATAAAAGGCAAAGGCTCTCTAATGTCGTCGGCCACCGTCCATCCCGTTTGTGCATGAGATGTATATATAGGTAGGAATTTAGGGTTACATCTCTTCTTAAATTTGAGCTTTTTTTTAAGTCTTTTGGACTTCTTTATTTTTCTTTGTAATTGGACCTTTTTTTTCTTTTTCTCTAATTTGGACCACCAATATTGCCTTGTTCTCCAAAATGTACCACTTAAAATTATTAATACCTACAAAAATTAAATTAAATCAATTAATTAAACAATTAATAATAAAATCATAAAATATAGGGATAATAAATGTATCAAAAATGAGTTAATCAACGTACCACATCAATTACGTTTATTTTGGAAACTTGGTCGTCATATGTATTTGAGACCTTTATATTTGTTTTAATTAATTTTAAAGTAGATATTGACCATCAAGTTCAAATAATGAGAATATCAATTATCCCATTCCTATCAACCTTATTGATGGAGTTTCTACTCGTTTCTTTATAAACCTTCCATGCAATTCCAATCTCATTTGAATAGTGATGCAATTTGGAAATCATAATAAGCCCAAATTATTAATGGATGTCAAAGGGCTCTAATAGTACAAATGATGCACCAAAAATAATCAAAACCCTACTCAAGATTTGGAAATATTACGATTTATTATAATCATAAAAAGTTACTCTTGCCAAAAAGGAAAACTGAAATTACAATACCACATTTATCTCCTTGTGACCTCATCTTGTTGATGTAGTTGTAGTACTCCTAATTGATCGTGATGTCGCTCTATGTTTTATAATTCAGAATTGTTATGTTGACATAACAAGTTATATGTATGTTCAAAATAAAGAAATAAGATTGTAGTTTTACTTATTCAAGTACTTGTGTAATGCAAAAGATTTGTTTTTTTTTTTTTTTAATTTATCTTACTTTATTTTTTAAAAGTTAAAAAAGCTTAAGCATAAATTAGTTAGAATGGGCTAAATACTTTTATTTTATCATATTTTAATTAGTATTTCAGCCCAATTTATACACAAATGTTAACCATACGAAACCCTTATAAGGTGCTTCATACTTACCTATATATGAAGATTTCAACTGAAACAACTCCTTCAAATCTTACACTTAAGAAATTTTTATAAGGTGTCTCATACTCACTCAGATATGAAAGATTTCAATTATAGGAACTACCTCAAATGTTGACCCTAAGAAGTGCTTATAAGGCACTTCATAGTAACCAAGATCTGAAGTATTTCAATCGTAGGAACTCATTCAAATTTTGACACTTATAAACCCTTATAACGTCCCTTATAACGTACTTCATACTTAGTAGGACATGAAGAATTTTAACCATAGGAACTCCATCAAATTTTGATTGTAAGATGTCTTTTCAAGGTGTTTTATACTAACTAAGATAAAAAGAATTTCATTTGTAGGGACTCGCTCAAATCTTACACCTAAAGTGCTTTTATAAGTTGCTTCATGCTGACCAAGATATATAAAGGATTTTAACCTTAGAAATCTCCTAAAATCTCGACCTTAAAAACACTTGTAAGGTGTTTTGTAATTACCAAGTTATGAATGATTTCTATCATAGGAACTCCGTCATAGCTTACACCTAAGAATCCCTTATAAGATACTTTAAACTCTGCAAGATACAAAGATTTTAACAACAAGAACCTTCTCATTCTTTCACCTAAGAAGCTATATAATTAAGGTGCTTCGTACTCACCAAGATACGAAAAATTTGGATCGTAGAAACTTATTCAAATCTTGATACTAAGGGCTTGTTTGTTACAGCTTTTCAAACCACGGTTTGCAGTTTAAATACAACTTCAAGTTTTTGTTGAAGTTGGATTTAAGCTGCAAACTCAGTTTTTTGAACTTAAATTTAATATATTACAATCTACCAAACATGATATTTTACTGCATTTGAATGTCATAATCTCCTAACGTTACTACCAAACATGCTATAAGAAGCCCTTATAAGGTACTTCATACTTACTTAGATATGAATGATTTTAACAATATAAACTTTCTCAAATCTTACACTTAAGAAGTCCTTATATGGTGTTTCATACTCACCAAGATACAAAGGATTTCAACATAAGAAATACCTCAAATCTTGACCTTAGGAAGCCCTTATAGGATGCTTAATATTCATCAAGATACAAAGGATTTCAACTGTAGGAACTCTCTCAAATCTCATACCTAGGAAGCTTTTATAAGGGGTTTCATACTCACAAAGATAGGAAGGATTTCAACCATAGGAACTCCATCAAATATGGACCATAAGAATCCCTTATAAGTTGTTTCATACTTACTAAGATACGAAGGATTTCAAACGTAGAAAATCCCTCAAATCTTGACACTTAGAACACCTTACTTCATACTGACCAAGAAACGAATAATTTCAACCATAGTAAATATTTCAAATTTTAATCTTAAATAAGGTGTTTTATATTTACTAAAATACGAAAGATTTCAACTGTAGTAACACCCTCAAATCTTATACCTAAGAAAACCTTATAAGATGGTTCATACTCATCAAGATATGAAAGACTTAAACTATTAGAATTCCCTTTAATCTTGACCTAAAGAAGTGATTATGCGATGCTTTATATGCACCAAGATACAAATGATTTTAATTGCATTACCTCCCATAGATCTTTCCCCTAAAAAGTCATTATAAGGTGCTTCATACTCACTAAAATTGGAAAGATTTTAATCGTAGGAACTCCCACAAATCTTATAGCTAAGAATCCTTTATAAGTTGCTTAATATTTGCCAAGATATGAAGAATTTGAACTATAAGAACTGCTTTAAGTCTTATACTTAAGAAACCCTTATAGATACGAAGACTTTCAATTGTATAAACCCTCAACTTTTACATCTAAGAAGATCTCATAATATATGCTTCATATTCACAAAGATATGAATGATTTAAACAATAGGAATTTCCTCAAATCTTAACTCTAAGAAGTGGTTATGAGTTGCTTCATATTCTCCAATATACGAATTATTTTATTTTTGAGTAATCTCTCAAATCTTTCACATAAGAAGCCCTTTTAAGGTTTTTTTTTTTTTTTTTTTTTTTTTTTATACGCACCAAGATATGAAGGATTTCAACTATATGAACTCTCTCAAATTTTGATCCTGAGAAATCCATATAAGGTGCTTTATACTTACTAAGATATGAAGGACTTCAATTGTAGGAACTCCTTTAAATCTTTGACCCTAAAAGACCCTAATTATAAGATATTTAATACTCACTAAGATAGGAAAGATTTCAATAGTGAGAAATCCCTCAAATCTTACATCTAAGAAGCCTTATAATGTGCTTAATAATCGCAAAAATATAGATAACAATATGTTAGTACGAGGTGATAGTATAGATGCAATATGTTTAAATTTGGATAAATATGAATAGTAATAGGTAACATATATTATAAAAATAGTAGTATAGATTATTTAATTTAATTTATTTAAAGATGATAAAATTTTAAAAACAATAATTGATAAATATGACTCCAAAGTTTAAGAATCTAAATTATTAAAAATTATATTTTTCTTAACATGAAAAATAGGAACAATCAGTATTATATGTTTGTATTTAACATGGGAAGTTTGTACCAAAAAATAGGACTAATTCAGAATTCATGTTATGTTGGAATTTGATTCCATGTCGAAAAAGTTTATTTATTTATTTAGATCAAATTAGCACAGTTACTATATAATTATATAGTAATATATATTATCTAATTTAATTTAATTTTACTACGCTTGATCTAAAAATAATGGATTTTAAAAAAAAATAATAATTTGATAAATATTATTTTAAAATTTAAGAATTTAAATGAATAAAATTTAAATTATTTTAATATTTTATTATATAATTATATAGTTTTATTATTTATTATACTATATTTTCTATAGTTAACATGGAAAGTATTTAGATTTAGAATCATTGTTAGACATTGGTTTTTGTATTCAACATGGAAAGTATTTTTTTTTTTAAATTTAGAATCCATATTGGATATTGTTAAATAATTATTATTTATTTATATTTTCTATATAAAAGAGAACCAGATAGTACTTAAGTACTAGAGTTGCGCTATATATATATATATATATATATATTGATTCTTTAATAAATATTTAAAATTGTTTTATAAATAAATAATTATGATTCATCCCGAGCATCGCATGAGGTTTTATACTACTTTTAACCAGTGATATCAAACTTGTTTTGGGGGCCCAAATGCTCCTGTATTTTAACAAATTGATTAATTTTTGAATAATAATCAAATATACATAACACAATAATAATTAATATTTAAATATACATTTTAAGTAATGGACTCTCTCTTTATCAAGTAAATCCGTTTAACTAGTTTTATTGTTATATTTAATATTAACTAGCAGCCATTTATGTCAACAAGTAATATAAAATAGCCCAACATCAACATTTTTACAGTGGTAGTCCAAGAAGAAAAGCCCAAACTTCTTAATTTTACAGCTAACCCTTGACCCCTAGTCCACCGGTGAAAAGTACAAGACCCTGTTTTAAAAATAAAATAAAATTAAAACAAAAAAGATAAATAAATTAGTGTGTCGAAAACTGCTATCGACGGCGACGAAATCAGGGACGGAGATGAAGTTCGACCGTGGTAGATAGCTAATTTCCTTTTATCCTATTGTGTTTCTCTCTTCTACCTCATGCACCAATCTTCTTCTCCTCCACCGCTTTTTATAGAGATTTGGTCTTAGGCGAAGCGTTTTCCGGCCGCCTCTGCTACCAGGACGCATAAGCGGCCAGGGTGTCTTTTAGAGCACTGCTTTTGAACCCTAAGAAAACAATACCCCTCATTTCTCTCCCAAAATTACAGAGAGAAATGTATTCCATCTTCCTTGTAGAACGTTCCAAAGCCATCCCTGATCTCCTCCACACACTCACCATCATACGCTCAATGGGCGGCGGCCCTAGAACCTTCCCTGGCGGACTCAACAAATGGCAATGGAAGCGCATGCACGAAAAAAGAGCCAAAGAAAAGGAGAAAAAACTCCTCGACCAAGAGAAACAGCTCTACCAGGCTCGAATCCGCTCCGAAATCCGATCCAAACTCGCGGATCCTCAACAATCCAACCAAGTACGAAGCAATTACAGCCCTATCACCCCTAAAGACCATGTCAAAGCCCTAGCCGATCGATTCATGAAAGAAGGAGCCGAAGATTTGTGGAATGAAGCTGACGGTCCAATCCAATCATCTCCAGCTCGGGCTCAGCCGCCTAACAAACGACCTAACGGTCCACCACTTGATTTGAGGAAGTTAATTTCGGATAATAGGAATTTAGCTAGTAATGGTGATATAGGTCTTTCTGAAAACTTTAGTAATTTGTCAAAACGTAGGCATTATTCAATGTTAATTTTTGATAATAGGAATTTACCAAGTAGGCGTGGTATAGGTATTTATGAAATATTTAGTAATTTGTCAAACCATAGGTGTTATTCAGTGGCTATAAATTATCGAACGAGGCCACCCTCTAGGTTTAATTTTAGGAAAAACGATAGTTCTAGTAGTGAGGATGACTCGGATTCCGAGGCTGAGGGTGTAGCCGTGAGAAATGTGAGGTGGCCGAGGTTTGGCGCAAGTGGGACAGGTTTAGTGGATGGCGAGGAAGAGGAGGAAATTGGAGGAGGAAAGGGTAATGCAAAGAATATGATGAGTAGTGCTGCACTGGGGAAGTATGATAGAAAGATTAAAAGGCGTGTGCCTTTGAAGTTCGTGGGAGATGAGGATGATTTATCACAGCAAGTTGAGGAAATTAGGAAGGAGCTTAGCAAAAGGAGTTTGGAAAATGATGTGGCCAAGAATGATGATGAATCGATTCTTAGTGATAAAAGGTACACATATTATGCATTCTCTTGTTGGAAGTAATGAATTAAAATTTGAGATATGGCTCATTTTGGTGAATTATCGGGATTTGTGTTTTGGCAGGTTTGATGAATGTAATGTGTCTCCATTAACAGTCAAGGCACTTACTTCAGCTGGCTATGTGCAACTGACCAGGGTTCAAGAGGCAACACTTTCTGCTTGCCTTGACGGTATGTTAGTTGTTCTTTGTTGGACGTGTACTTGATTTACTCGTTCTTAATATCATTTGCCTTGATGGTATGTTATATATATACACACACACACACACACAAACACACACACATACATACATACATACACGGTCAGTACACTATTATTAGTAGCGGAGATAGTAGCGGATGTGATGAATATTGACCGTTGAGATTAACACATGGACAATAGTGCTTTTATCCTATGTTGTACGTGGATGAGGCCCTATATATATATATATACATACACCTAAATATTTTCATAAAGAGAAATCATTAATATCTTTGTGAAGGGTTCGATGTCCATTGAACTTTAAAGTGGAGAGAGAGAGAGAGAGAGAGAGAGAGATAGAGAGAGACCATTGTTGATATATTTGTGTGAGAGAGTGAAAAGAGGCACTAGGGGGAAGAGGAAGTGGGAGAGGCAGAGTTAAATTCTGGTGCTCATTATGGTGTAAGTTTTCGCAGAGTAGGGGGTTTAGAAGCATATTCTTTAAGTGGGTTGAATTTCCAATTATATTGCTTTGGGTTGCAGTACTGTATATGACATACGACATTCCTCAACTCAATAACTTAGCACCTACAATCATATGCAAATGTATTCTTGTGAAGCTGGTTTGGAATGGACTTATCAATTGAAAAAATCAAGTTACATAATTAATTTTAAATAGAAACGTCATAGCTCAAAGATTCTTTTGCTGATAAAAAGCATTTTAAGAATATATTATAAGACCAAGATTTGAATATTGGTTATTCTGGAATCAATAAACAATGTATGAGTATAACATTTTCGTTATTCGTTAGAAACTTATTCTTTCACTCTATTATAATGTAGTTTTATCAGGCATGAGAGCTAAAGTTAGCACCGTAGTGACATGGAAATGCTTTGGAAATATGGTTGTTCTTGTTAGATGTTGTTACCCTTTTTCATTGATGTTTGATTCTTTGCATGTTCTTGTTGACTTGTTTGTACTTTCTGTATATTTCTTGACGAGAATTTGTATTAATAATTTTAGCAATTTAATTTTGTGCATTTTCTGTTTATACATATTCATTTATGCTAGTGGATATATAACTTCATGGACCACAAGCAGATTTCTTGTCCTGTTAATTACTGAGCTAGTTTTGACTCTTCTGTCCTTCCTAACTCAAACAGCTTTTTAAGTTTATTCTTTGTTAACCACTGACCTAATGCATTATCTCTCATGGAATTGTTGTATATCCAAGCAGAACACGATGATATAAATATTATGTTATGCTTTATCCATTATAGACATTGAACAATAATTGTTTCTGTTTTGATTATACTCGTAACAGGAACGGATGCTTTAGTGAAAGCTAAAACTGGTACCGGCAAGAGTGCTGCCTTTTTGGTATATAACAAATATTTGTTTTGTACCTTAATTTGTGATTTTCCAAATTTTGTTCTTCAACACTGTTATTAAACGCAAACAGCTTCCTGCAATTGAAGCAGTTCTGAAAGCTTCGAGTAGCAAGTCAGTTCAACGGGTTCCACCAATCTATGTTCTTATTCTGTGCCCCACAAGAGAACTCGCTAGCCAGTTAGCTGCAGAAGCTAAGGTATTGCTTAAGCACCATGATGGCATTGGCGTCCAAACTCTGGTAGGAGGTACGCGATTCAAAGTGGACCAGAAACGTCTGGAATCAGATCCTTGTCAGGTACATTATGCTGTGCTTCCGAACTTATTACCAAATAAATAAATAAGTTATTTTCTTCTACACACCCATCTCTTGGTAGTGTACAAGTTTTGTCACCTTTGATAAGCTTCGAGAAAATTTAGAACATATAAAAATTTGTTTGCTGCCTATTGAATTGTAAGACACAATATGAAGAGTCCATAATGTTTTTGCTCATTTACAATCCGTGTTTGCAAGTTACACGAAGAAGTAGAGTCCTAACAAATGGATAAATATTAGCTAACCCAATATTTATCTGCACAACTAATATTATCAAATATTAAAAACTACTAAGTATCTAATTCAAACAACTCATTGGTACAATTACGAATACTGCCTGATACACAAATGCAAGAAGTTTACACTTTGCTTCATGGATTAAAATGTTTGCAAATATTCTTTTAACTAAAAGTTTACTTTTCCAGATTATAGTTGCTACACCTGGTAGATTGTTAGATCACATTGAAAACAAATCTGGCATCTCTGTGCGGTTGATGGGATTGAAAATGCTTATACTTGATGAGGCCGACCATTTATTAGACCTGGGATTCCGCAAGGACATGGAGAGAATTGTTGATTGTTTGCCCCGTCAGAGGCAGTCCTTGCTCTTTTCTGCAACAATTCCAAAGGAGGTTAGTATTTCAAAATACTTTATGAATCTGCATTTTAAGGCATTTTGGTTCTATTGAAATTTTTAGACATCAATTGATCTATTTTTGGAATTTCATATTTGCAGGTTCGCCGAATATCTCAACTTGTTCTGAAAAGAGAACATGCTTATATTGATACAGTGGGACTGGGTTGTATAGAAACTCATTCAAAGGTATATAGGAGTAACAATATCTGTCAGTTTTCAATCTGGATGAGTTTTCAATTTTCTATTGCCCTTCGAAATACTACCTCCATTTCAAGATTAGACATTGACTTTGACTTTGACTTTGACTTGTTGAGTAACTGTGCGAAATCCTGAAATTTAAAATCTGGCACGAATTTATTTTATTTTTGTACAAACAATTATAACTATATATTAGTTTACAATAGTTAGAATTGTTTGCACTAAAACCAAATGATTTTGTATAAATTTTAAATTCTAGGATTTCTCATTTTGGCTTAAAGCGAGTGTATCTCTGATTTTGGAGCCGAGGGAGCACAGGTTTATGGTTCATGCTGCTAGACCCTTAGGATTAGGGTAGGTCTTAAGTGTATAATATTTTAGGTGATATATCCCAATACTACCTCCTCCTGAAAGAATGTCAGATAAGTACATTCATGCATATTAAGAAAAGCAAGTTAGTGGAGAAAGTCTAAAATAAGTTACATGTACGTGACTCACACATTTGAGGACCACACAGCAATACTTGATACAGTACAATTATCTTTATTTCATGTACTTTTACTCACAAATTTGTGGACAATTTTTTTGTGTACTTGCCTTATTTGAGGATGGATGGAGTATTTGAAAGGTGTGAGATAGAATCTCTGAGCCTCTTCCTATACAAACTTCTACATTTGTCAGTTATTTCCTTAGGAACTGATTTTCCCACTATTTGCTGGATAATTCATAAATGCAGGTTAAGCAGTCATATCTTCTTGTGCCACATGAGGAGCATTTTCGAGTAGTGCACCATCTTTTAAAGGAGCATATCTCACAAGTGCTTGATTATAAGGTATGGTTTTCTTTGACGATCCAATCTCATATAGGGAAAGGTGGATAGACTGGATTTCTTTTTGTTTGTATATTTTCTTGAGTTAACTTTCCTTCAATTTTTCTCCAACTTTCACCAGGTTATTGTTTTCTGTACAACTGCAATGATGACAACCCTCATGTTTTCACTTTTCCACAAGTTGAAATTAAATGTTAGGGAGCTGCATTCCAGAAAACCTCAACTTTATCGGACACGCGTTTCTGATGAATTCAGGGAAGCAAAGCGACTGATTCTGTTTACTTCTGATGTTTCGGCTCGGGGAATGAATTATCCTGATGTTACTTTAGTTCTCCAGGTACTGGGTGGTTTAAGATGATTTTGAGTGAGTGGTTTTCATCTATAATGGCCTAGGGGAATGCTATTGGTAAAGAAGTATTACCTTCTACAAAAGCTATTGAAAACTGTCAATTGAAAGTACAAGTGTAGTACCTCTTACTGTGGCAATAGTATTTCCGTATGTTTTAAAAAATGTCCTTTTCTGTCACTTCTAAAATAATATTTTCTCCAGATGCGTATATTCACATATTGATTATGTTTAAATTATTCTTTTCATGTACGATTAACTTAAGGCATTTATTATTGATGCTTTGCTAAGAAAGGAATTTATGCACCATGGTCTTTTTTTGTGTGACTACTTCACGGGGGTGGGGGGTGGGTTGGAAATATTGGTCCAACAAACAATTTTTCTTACTTGGAAATATTGCTTCCCGCAATGATGATGTATCCTCGGGCTGAGGTGATATCTTTCTTGATATCTCTCTTCTTTCCTTCCTTGGAATTTGTGATCTTAAAATGTCTACATATAAATCAAAGCCTTTTCATAAGGGAACCATGAACATTTTTTAAGATGCCCCACTGGAGGATAGTTAATAATCCAGATGCTTATAGTTCTAATACCAATGCACATTACATGTCAGAGATTCCTTTTTATTGTTATTTATACTTTGTTTGGTGCTTGCATTCTACCGTTGTCTCAACAATATATTGAAAATATGCTATGCTATTATCAGGTTGGTATTCCTTCTGATAGGGAGCAGTACATACATCGTCTTGGAAGGACTGGACGTGAAGGCAAAGGAGGAGAAGGCATCTTGCTGCTTTCACCTTGGGAAGATTTTTTCCTGGATGATATCAAGGATCTCCCTCTTGAGAAATTCTCGTTACCACATTTGGACCCAGATATGAAAACAAAGGTTTGCATTAAACTTATATAATCACCGTGTCCCAAAAGGATAACCCACTTCAGAAAGAGAGTTGGGTTCTCATTTTGGGCCAGAGGAGTATTTTATAGGTTTGTAAGAAGGAAAAATGATGTTCAATCCGTCTGCGGTGGTATACAGTTAACATGTAGCTGAGATTTGTAACCTGGCTATCAAGTTTATTTCGAATAGGACTTGCAACACTTGAAACATACTCCCTCCATTCCACAAAATGACTTCATTCAAATTTAAACTTAATGTGATTAATTTTAGGATTGGAAGCGACAATATTTTAATGAATAGAATTTTTTAGGTAGTTTACAACATTCACGGTGAATTATGTTTATTTCAAAGTTTAGGAATTTAAGGATCAACTTTAAAAAGTCAAAATGGAGTTCTTTTTGTGGAGCAGAGGGAGTAACACTTGCTAGTAGAGATCCTTGAAAGCTCTAGTATGGTTATTTTATTTATCGTTAATTAATCTGGTGGAATGGAAATGAAATTCTGGCAGTTTATAATAATTTTTCCATTGATTTTTACTTGCAGATGGAGGAGTCAATGGCAAAGATTGATAGTAGTGTGAAGGAAGCCGCTTATCATGCTTGGCTCGGTTATTATAACTCTAACAGCGACATAAGCAAGGATAAGACCACACTTGTTGAGATGGCACATAAATTCTGCGAGTCAATTGGATTACAGAAACCTCCTGCACTCTTCAGGAAAACAGCACTCAAAATGGGCTTGAAAGATATTGCTGGCATTCGAATAAGAAAGTAGTAAGAATTTTGACTGAACCAAATTTGGTTTAGAAGTAGTAAGTCAAGGGAGTCCGAGCGATAGAGAGCCAGATAAACTAGTTTGTATATTCAAAGAGAATGTTGTGTACATGCTTAACAGCAGGTACTGTGACCCATCATATGAAGTGGCTGATTTAATATTTTGAAATTCATTTCTAATTTATGGTATTATGTTGCTAAGCCAGTCCTTGACTGCAGCTCATTGTCTTGTGGTTTTTCAAAATTTATGGAATAAAAGCATTTTAGACCTTGTATTTTTTTAATATTTTAGACATTGGATAAAAAGACTCTTAGAAATTAAATCATGAGCTATATGATCCACAAATTATTTTTTTCCGTGAAAACTCATTCAATTGAGATCAGAGGATGTCTAAATCATGCATTTTTAAAGGGTATTTTACTAATTTAGTAGTTTTTTGACTGAATTTATAGAAAAAAAAAAACCTCTTTGCACGACTCAAATAAGATTTTTTTTAGGGTTGATATGAGATGTAGTTAAATGATTGAAATGACTTTATGAAAATGCATGCGAGGCATATGAGATTTAGGCGAAAATTTGATGGAATTGTATTCCTTATTTTTAATTTTTTTTTTTTAATTTTTGGTGGTGAAACAAAAATAGATTAGATAATAATATGTCCATAAAATCTTTGCTTTCTTTAAGAACATGAGTATTGTTCACTTGTGAACGATGAACTTCAACTACAACCAACAATTAAAAGAGCCGTTAATCTTGGCTGTCACTTAATATGGGATTAAGCTAATTACTACATATAAGATAAGCCTACAAAAAGGTAATAAGGTTTTGTGAATCTGTCCAGAAAATTACTCCATCCAGAGCTGGTTCTTTTGTCCACATAGCTTCTAAAATTGTTCACATTCACCTTTAAGTCTTCCAAAAATCTGGTGACCATCCTGTAGATGGCACCGACCAACTGCTGCTGAATCTGTTTTACCCTGTCAGCTACCATGAGCTTGGATAATATTATTAGGTACAAAAACTTGTGAGTCCAGGTTTGTCATTCCTAGAACAACCCTGGGACCTGTACCAACAGATAACATGTTAATCCTATTCTTGTAACAAACATGAATAACCTTTCTCCTGATTTTACTAGCTTTGATCCATTCTCTAGTGTTTTCATTTATTAACTTTAACAAGCTGTATATGGTTTTATCTTCCCATCTAAAAATGAGATTACGCTGGTCCATTTCATTCGAGTGAGATCATTAGTTTTGTTTTCTGGACTGCCTTGTTTAAGATAACCTATCCATTCAGAAACTTCATTAAAACAATAATTAACCCCCAGTTGTGTCGTGAAATTAAAACCTGCTGCTGGCCAAATTGACCTTGAAACGTTGCAGTTGATAAAGAAGTGATCTGTAGATTCTTTATAACTTCTTCACAAGACACATTTATCTAACAGCCCCCTAATTTTTTTTGCTCTTTTCTCATTAAGTGGTAGAACATTTTAAATAATTTTTCATATGAGAAGGGTTACTTTTGTTGGAGTTTGAAAATTCCATACCTTGTCGTAATTTGTCCGGCTTATCCTGTTGTGTTTCCTCTCAGCTTGTGCTTGGTTGGTCTGCTCCTCCTGTAATGCTTTGCCCATCTTTCTGACTGTGACTACTCTGATAAGCACCTGTTTGGTTAACATCAACAATCGCATTTGTAGTAGTTATTGGAGTTGCTTGAATGTCTTTCCAAAAATTTTTAAGGTATTTCTTTTTTAACTTGTCCATATTCCAAGTGTGATTGTTTTCATTTATGAGATCACTTATTTTATCCTTTTTATAGTGTCTTCAATGGGTCTCTCTGTTCCAACTGGGGGATGGAATGAGAGTTTTATTAACCCAAACCTTCCCCCATATTTCTGTATCTTTACCATCTGCTATACGTTTTGAGACTCCATTGATGAGATCACGTCCATGGATGATTCCTTCCCACATCCATGAGTCAGCATGTTTAGATTCAATCTCCATTAAATGTTTGTTATTTCCGTATTTTTGTATGAGGAAACTAGCCCGGAGGGAGTTGGGATTTTTTTATGATTCTCCAGGCCTGTATTGCAAGTAAGGCCTTATTAAGGCTATGAAAATATCTAATCCCCAATAATTCAAATATTCTGTTTCATTCTCTACTCCATCATTTGTTCTATTACAATCTAATAGTCTATATTTATTTATTTTATTTTATATTTATTAAATTCTTTAAGTAATACATAGATGACCATTGAATTAAAATGAAACAAATGATGAAATAGAGAATAGAACAAAAGATCTGAATTCAATCCCCAATCCCCATTTGTATTTGGGTTTAGCTATATATTCTCAGCTTTTCCAGTTTATATTTTCCTATTTTCCTCATCGTGACTCCACCAAAAATTTCGTGTCATTTTGTTAAGATTATTCAACTCTTGTTAGGGAAGTCTAAAGACACAAAAAGTATCAACGGGAATTGTGGCTAGTGGGATTTGATAAAGTGTCTTCCTTTTAGGGATAAAAGCTTTGATTTCCATAATTGTTGATCGGGATTTAGTGCAATTGTATACCAATCAAATTATAATATAAAAGATATCGATCTCA
>JAUMHB010059278.1:0-14968 GCA_032359685.1 Pittosporum tobira
TTTGCATATAATTGGGACAAAATTTGGTATGGCCCAATTTCTATGATGGCCTCTTCTATGGATTAAATTAGCTTCAATTGAAGAAATGAACATGTAACTTTTCTTAGTGCTTGAATCAAGTGAACATAGCTACAAGATATATAGGGCCAATAAGTGGACATAGGAATCCAGATGCTCAGGTCTAAGAATGACATTCAACTTAAAGCAATTGGTGAGAAGTGGATAAATAATTTAAGTATATAAATTAAATTATATGTTTTTAGATATTGAACGTGATACATCTACCTCAACATGTCCTGGGAGCATTGTTTTTAAAGAAGTTGTGAACTAAATATATGTGCTTCTTGTTGTAGATAGATACACTAATTGATTAATAATTTCAATTTTATTTTAATTAATTAATAATTTTAGTTTTAATCTTAATTAATAATTTCAATTTTATGACTGCTATAACGATGATAACCTTGTTAATAAGTCACTTATGACTGAAAAATTGACTATATGGTGCAAAATGATACATTTTTTAAAGTATATGTAGCGGGATGGAATTTGTTAAAGTATGGGGAGCTATTTATCATTGGACCAAAAGTCTGGGTACAAAATGTTGAAAATGAGATTAGAAATGGAGTTGATGAAATTAAATCACTTCATTCAAGATGAATAGACATTCACTTCTTATTCCCAAATATTTTTCATTTCAACTAAAATTTTAGAACTAACAACACGTTTTATTTCAATTACCACTCAATTTCAATATAAAATTTTATTTCATTTTTTTCTTTAAAGAATGAAAACAAAACGTAACATAAGTGTATCACTTTCTTTAAACTTATAATCATAATATTTAAATTTTTAGCAGTCAATTTTGTGCTATTATCGCATGTTAAATGATAAGCTAAAATTTGGTACATTTACACTATGTTTGTGAGTTTTGATGTAAAAAAAAGGAAATTTTTTTTCTTGTGTTCATGAGTTTTATGAAAGAAAATGAATAAATTACTATTTTATCCATTTACTAAAGTGGGATTATATCATAAAAAGATGATAATTAGGGAACACAATTGGACTTGTTTTTTTCTTTCATTTTCTTGCCAAATCTTGTCACTTTTGACAATAAAGTTTTGGCAAGGAAACTATCCCCTTTCTCTATCACTTTCCTTTCTTTTCTATAATCCAAAAACTCACAAACAACATAAATGTTAACTTTTCTACTATTTTCTTTTCTATCACATTGTAAACTCACAAACATAGTGTTAGTATTCTTATATATTTATTGTCATTATTAAATTGATTAAATATTTTTTATCTCATAATAATGTATTTTTTTATTAAGTATAAAGTATTTTGTGTTCAGGCCATTTTTTAATGGTTCATTAGAAAAATAAAGAGCTTTAAAGCAGGCCCAAATTCAGAACTGACGCAATTAAAAGAAAAAACCTAATTGGACGCCTATATACCACATGAAAAGGCAGCAGTTAGGAGTTGTTTAGCCGAAGGAGGCGCGATACAGCGGCTTTCCGTGGCATAAGCAGGAGGGGTGGAGCATCTCTAGTCATTTATCCCTCTTCTGTATTAGTGCATAGCTGGTGACAGAAACCTATTTGTTTGGCAGTAACCTATGGCACAGGCTTTGGTTTTGTTTTCTTGTTCTCTTTGTGTTGCATTTGGTTTCTATTCATTAAGAAAAAAAATAAATGGAATGATATTTTATAGTGAAATTGAGTGGTGATTGGAATGAAATGTATTGTTAGTTTTATAAATTTTGTTGAAAATGAAGAGAACAAGGAAATAGAGAAGTGAATACTTATTACTCTTGGAAGAGAAATTTCATTCATTTCCATATTTTTCAAATTAAATTATATTACTAGATAATCATTTTATTCTAACCAGAACTCAATTTCAATATAAAATTTCATTTCTTTTTTTTTTTTGCCAGAAATGAAAACCAAACACCACATCAGTCTTTTTCTGTTCACTTTGTTATCCGTATCAAGGGACTCTGATTAGTCTAGTGTTATTTTCTTATACTAGTTCCATAATCGTTACTTAATCCTCATTTGTCTCTTTTAGTTTAGTTTACTGTTAATGTTTAAATTAAGTTGCTTATGAGTACTTTGTGTATTTTTTAAACTCAGTTAATGCTTGAAACTATAATTTTAGTTCATTTTTATTTTACTTTCATGTATGTAGTTGATTACTTTGTCCAGGAGTCAATGAAATTATGCAACATTACGAAAAATATTATTTCTTTTTTAAAATGTGCTTAAATGATTTGATGATTTCTCCTTCAGGTTTCATTTTGAAACACCTTTGTGTTTGACTCTCATTTTACTTATGTATTAATAAAAAGGTCTTAATAGACTATTGTTGGGTTTAATCTTTCATGCTCTATGCTCGACCTATTTAGGTTTTGATGAATTGTCACTAATATATGTTAAATTCTTCATATTTTATGCTTGCCCATGTTGATATACAAATTATAACTTTAAAGAGAAGGGAGATCAAAATTAAACAGAAATTACTATTTGTTATGATAGTAGTTTAGTAAATTTGAATTCCTAGATGGTTTATTTTATTATTAACCTATATCTTTATTTATTTATTATTATGGTTCTTAGTTTAGTTAATCAAATCCTTCAATCTTATTTCTAATTCGACTGAAATATAACTAATGAATTTAAAAAGTTGTCTTTGTGGGATCGACTCATGTTAACCAGAGTCTTTAACAGACACCATGCACTTACAATATTTTAATACATCAATAAATATATAATTAAATACTAATATAATTAAAAATTAATATTTTTCGTCTATTCATCAATTTGTTACTTCCTCTATATAATCCTCACTTCTTGTTTATGTTTGTGCGTGACAGAGAAATGGAGAGTATTGAGTCAGAGGCCGCACTACAAGGCCAGGCAGAAATATGGCAATTCACGCAACAATTTGCGGACTCTATGGCTTTAAAATGTGCTGTAGACCTCCGGATACCTGATATCATACACGCACATGACAGCCCAATCACAGTGTCCCAAATGGCTAGCTAGGCGAATCCAGATGGTGGAGGAGATGATAGCGTCTAACGGTGATTATATCGGGTCTAGACATGATTAATCATAATGACTTTGCATCGGCCAACCCTGTCTTCAACAAGAGTTTCAATGAGGCCATGGAATGCACGGCCAAGATCTTTATGAAAGCAGTTGTTTCAGGATATAAAGATGGGTTTGGATCCATTGGATCACTAGTTGACGTGGGCGGTGGGACGGGGACAGCAGTCACTGAGATTGTTAAGGCCTACCCGCATATCAAGGGGACAAACTTTGACTTGCCGCATGTCGTCAGGACAGCACCGGAGTACCAAGGTGTTGCTCATGTTGGTGGTGATATGTTTAAAACCGTTCCTAATGCTGATGCAGTGTTGATGAAGCTAGGGGTCCACATCTTTTAATTTTTCTTTGTCCGGATTCAGTAATACATACTAGTGAGCATAAAAATTAAAAAACGTAACTCAGTGAAATGTAACTCTTTATTATGCAAATATAACTCTTTCGGATACTGGAGTTAAAAACCTTAGTCTATGTGGTTAATGAACTCCAAATAGCGCTTTACCTTATTGAACAAACTTTAAGTTACAAAAAATCACTTAACTCATATCCCCTCATTTTAAAATATTATAGCATTATTGGTTTGAAAATTTGAATTAAAATATTTCTACATTTAAAATGATATGAATAATAAAAAACGTTACTCATCACAAAAACCTTTTTCTGAAGAAAAAAAAAAAAAACTCAAATTGATTCATTTTAATTTTAATTTAAAAAAAATAAAAAATTCAAAGTTAATCTTTCGAAATATTTTGGAATGGACCTAATATTTAGTTTTAAGAAGTAATGAATAATGAAATCAAGTAAATTACAACAATGTGCGAAGTAGCATATGGAAATAATGTTTCTTATGTATGCGGTGGATAATGCATGACTGCAGCGACATCGATTGTGTATTGAAAAATTGCCGAAAAGCTATACCAGAGAAAACAGGTAAAATCTTATAGTTGATATTGTGTTGCGGCCTGAGGGTGAAGGCTTATTCGACAGTACGGCCTTTGTGTTCGATGTTGGAATGATCGCACACAGTGTGGGTGGAAAGGAAAGAAGTGAGCCTGAATGGAAGAAGCTTCTTGAGGATGGATGGTTTTTGAGGTATAAGATCATCAAAATTCCGACATTCCTGTCTGTCAATCATTGAAGCATATCCCGAATGAATTGATCAATTAAAAGTCCACTGTGACTGACCGAGCTTTTGCTTCTCAAAGTTTGAGGGCATAAATAAATTTCATTTGAATGGTGAATTTATAAAATATAAGCCAGCTGATTAGTATAAGAAAATTTCAAAAGTTCAATTCTTTTGCTGCTAACTCGTCCATGGCTATTGGAGCCTTGGCATCACCTTAGTGGTTGGCTAGGAAGCAGGGGTGCTTCATTCTAGTACTGCACTGTGCACCGGGTGGTTGGGCAGCTTGGGTGCATGGGGACATTTCAGGGAATACATTCATGAAGTCTCTCGATACAAATATTAGAGGGAACACATAGGGGAGAACTTATGAAGATAAAGAACTAATTTTGGAAGTATATAATATTAGCATTTTAACATGACTGATTAAAAAAACATATTGGATTAAATAAAATCTTTTTGAATTAAAAAATTCCCAAGTTTATATTTATATATATATATATATATAAACTTGAAGTTGCGGAAGGAGAGGAAGAGTCCGGAATGCACGTAGTCCAGCAAGCTTTTGTTTCTCTTCTACAGTTAGAAATCTAAATTATTACGTTCCCTTAATTTACTCAATTTTTTATATTTGGAAGTTATCGACTTACCACAAACCTTCCAAAAAAAATATTTTTGTAATTACAATATCATAGTAATAGTTTAGTACCACTACTTAATATATTTTTATGTATTAATACCATCAAATAAATGATTAATTATTAAGTTTTTAAAATTTATCATTATTTCGATTAATTATTTTTGAAACATGAAATTGTAGCCTTACTTGTAAGATAATAGTAGTAATAATAAGAGATAAGAAAATAAAGAAGGATAAAGTTATAACTTGTGAATAATAATAGATAATGAAAAGGAATTAAATCATAATTTTACTTAAGAAGTAGCAGTAATTAGCTTAAAAACTCGTGCAAAACATGTCTGCATATTTGGGAATTATTTGAGAAGGGTTGATGTCTGAAATAAATTAAAAGTAAAAATCTTACGTCAGTTTGCAACTGAGAATCGTACTGTGGTTTTAAACAAAAATTGCACTATAAAAAGAACACTCTACATTTAATTTGAATAACTTTCCACAAGCATTAATATAGTCTGTTAATATAATAAATAAAGTATACGTATACAAAACTGTAATAATTCATTTTCTTTAAACAATTCTTTCCACATAAATTATGTTATTTTACTGCATAATTGACTACAGGGAATTTCTGAATTGTAAATGCTAACAAATATAAATATTAATGTTATTTTTGAAATTAATGGCATTGTTTTGTAAACACTACTAATTTTACCATCTATTAACTATAAAATTTTGAAAACTTATAGATCATAGACAAATATAATACTTTCTAATTGCTACTAAAGTAATTGAAAATTGAAAATTTTAAAAATGAACTAGAATTAATTAACACTAAATGAAAGGAAGAATAATAAAAAACTTTATTAAATTGAGTAATGGAGTACACTTGAAAACTAGAAAAGACAAAATATGAATGTTTTCTTTTCTCTCTATGAAAAGTACAATAATAATCCCCCGGATGATCTCTCATTTACTCTATTTATAGATTTCAAGATTAGGGTTGAAGTCTAATCTCTTCATCTCTTTATCTTCTTTATCACTTATTACTTTATCAACTCATCACTTTATATTCTCATTTTGATAAGGTTTATCAATAATTCAACTTCTAGATAACTTCATTCTAATTATCCTGCAAAAAAAAATTAAATATATTAATTAACTTTATTATTATTATAAAAGCATGAAATATAGGGATAAATATTTAATATATAATATGTTTATCAAATACCCCCACACTTATCTTTTGCTCATCCTCAAGTAAAACAAGAAAGAAACAAAAAGAAAGAAACAAAAACTGACTAATCCATTTTTGTAGGAAACTGATTGCAATTAGCATGTACAACAAGCCTTTAAACCCCCAGGTTATCCCTAGTGGGCGAGTTGTATCTCGTGAAGATTTACAGTGAATATTACCTACAAAATTCAAATAAGAGAAAGAAAAGAGGACAAAAATATTTTTTTACTTTAACACATTATAAAATTGAAAGTGAAACTCCTAAGCATCCAAGGGCATTATTCACAAATAAAATTAAATTCAAAAGAATTCTATGACCTTATCATAGGTACTCCATCTTCATTTTAGACACCATCTTTCATAAAATCAATTTAATATGCATCTATTTTGTTTATGATATAGCTCTCAGTATAGTGATTTCTATAACCTTTTAGCTTTTTAATTTTTTTTTGACTTGTGCAATGTCCATTTTCTTAGGCTTTCTAGGTTAACTATTGAAAGCGTTGGGCCAATGACTCCCAATCAGATGGCTTAGGGCATTAGGTTTTGAAGCACCCCTCGGGCTTAATTACTCAGTAACAAAGGCCACAAAACTAGACTAGTCAAGCTACTTATAACCATCTTTTTTAGCATATATTTTTACGCAAAGATGGACATTGAAGCAGTTATTTATTTCGGGTTACTAACCCTGACATGGGGATTAGAACCAACGACTTTAGTTTTTATTGCCTCTGCCACTTCCACCATGCCTTATTCTTTTTTTTTTTTGGGATCATAGTGTATACCCCACAACAAAGAGAGCTAAATGTGAAAGTGTATTGATAAGATGCATAAGAAATTAATCCTATTCTAAATGGATTTTTGACTTTAGACTTCATACCTAATCTAAGGCTGAAAAGACTTAATCATTTAATCTTACTTATGATTTTCTACTCCAAGGATACCTATTAGAATTAATCAACTCATAATAAGTCAAATAAAAAAAAGAATTCTTCTCTCACTTCTTCTCTTATTTTATTTTTTGATTTTTTGAAAATTTTTAGTTTTTTTTATATATTTTTTTGATTTTTTTCTACAAAATAAAAAAAACCACATGCAAACTCCCCCTCCATACCTAAATCATGCATTGTCCTCAATGTATGAAAAGCAATAAAAGAGAACAAATAAATATCAGGAATGTACCTTGTATATGGATCATGGAGCTGCAAGAAAATGGGAAAAAGAATATACATATAAATTCAAGAGCATACATGCTTGCATACCAGCTACTAGACGTACTGTGGGTCCTCGTGGAGTAGGACCTCTTCTGGCTCAATCGACATCTCAAGAAAAGGCTTGAGTCTTTGACCATTAACTTTGAAACTCTCACCATTTTTTGGATTTTCAAGTTCAACTACACATGAGGGTAAACGAGTCGCACTACAAAGGGTCCACTCCACCGAGATTTTAACTTTCCAAGAAAAATATGAAGCCTAGAATTATACAAGAGAACTTTTTACCCAGGGAAAAATGATTTTCTCAAAATGAATTTATCATTAAATATTTTTGTTCTTTGTAAATTTTAGCATTCTCATACGCATCATTTTTAAGTTCTTCTAATTCAAATAATTCCAATTTCCTATGACTACCATCGGTGGAAGTATCAAAATTTAACTCCTTAAGTGCCCACAAGGCTTTGTGTTCAAGTTCAACCGAAAGGTGACACACTTTCCCAAACACAAGTCTATATGATGACATTCCCAAATTAGTCTTAAGGAAGTACGGTAGGCCCATAGTACATCAATTAATTTTAATGATCAATCTTTCCTATTAGCAGTGCTTAACTTGCCTATTAGAGACTTCTACTTGACCACTCGTTTGAGGGTAGTAAGCAATGGCCAACTTATGGGTAATGGAGTATTTACGCATTAAGGATTCAAATGGACAATTGAGAAAATGTTTACCTCGATCACTAATTATCCCTCTAGGGGTACCAATCGAGAAAATATATTCTCTTTTAAAAACCTAACAACAACCTTATTGTCATTAGTTTTGCTTGGAATAGCTTCTACCCACTTAGAGACACAATCAACAGCAAGAAGAATGTATAGATTCTCAAATGAATTGGGAAATGGACCCATGAAGTCTATCCCCCAAACATCAAAGATTTATACAACAAAGATAGGGTGCATAGGCATCATATTTCTCCTAGAGATTTTTCCTATATGATGACACGTATCACATTTTGTACAAAATTCAACTGCATCTTTAAATAGAGTTGGCCAATATAATCCACATTGCAACACTTAGGTAGCTATCCTTGGTCATGACAAAAAGAAAAGATACTCATAAACTCATGGTCATGGACACACCTCCTAATTATTTGATCGGGACAGTATTTGAACAAATAGGGGTCATCACAAAAAAATTGTCTAACTTGAGAAAAGAATTTTAATTTATCTTGCTTAGACCAATGAAGTGGAATCTAATTAGTGACGAGGTAGTTCACCATATCAGGAAACCAAGGTGCACTAGATATGGAAAATAGTTGTTCATCGGGGAACGACTCATTGAGCGGAAGATCAGTAGTTGACTCAACAATCAAATGAGATAAGCGGTTTGCAACAATATTTTCAAATCCTTTTTTGTCTCTAATCTCAAGGTCAAACTCTTGGAGCAACAAGACCCAATGGATTAGGCGGGCTTTTGCATCCTTTTTGGACAGAAAGTGCTTAAGAACTAAGAATTTATAGCACCATATTGCCTCAATTAAAGAGAAAACATGCTAGCTAGAGATTTTATGCCCTTAAGACAAAAAGAATAACACTAGGGATTTCAATTAAATGAATTCTAAAATACATTCAGAGATTGTACAAGATTTGTATGCATTAGAGTTTATATGAAAATCTAAATAACAAACATAATATAAGAAGAAATTATATATTAGATAATATAAGTATAAAATTATATTAATATGACTTGCAAATAGGGAAATACATAGAAGTGTTTATATAGACTATTTAACTTAAGAACCAAGGTTACTGGCGGGCCAAGTAACATTCTCTTATTTTAACATATATTAATATAAATAACAGAATATTAATAGAGTTAATATTCTTTAACATATGTAGTTGTTCAATCATGCATCTTAAGACGTACATTTAGGACCCCAAAATTGGGATCATTATTCATCAACACGCTAAAGTAGAATACGTAGCTTGAATTTATTCTGGATAGGCCTCAATGACTGATAAGTATGTTGAAATTGTGATGATCTCACACCTCATAAACCCTCCTTCCACCAGAAGCTTCTTCCATTCAGGCTCACTTCTTTCTTTTCCACCCGAAGTGAATGCCAACATTAGAATATCGAATGCAAAGCCTACGTTGTCGTATAAGCCATCACCCTTTGGTTTTAACACAATATCAGCTATAATGACTTTACCAGTTTTTTCTGGTATTGCTTTTCGACAATTTTTAAGGATTTTCACACAATCTTCATCACTCCAATTATGTAGTATGAACTGCATATAAGTCGAGATATAGACATGATCAAAACGTGAAAAATCTTAGAAGTTTGATTAGGGAATAAGTCCTTTCTGATAACTGGCAATTTTAACTTTTATAGATGATATTAGGCATTGCAATTTAAACTACTGTATAAGTGTTGCTTAGTTATTGTAAAATTTGATGTTTTCAAATCTATTGTATAGATGATATTGATGTTAAAATTTCACGAATTTATCTTTAAAAAAAAAAAAAAGAGGGGTTAAATATTCAAATTGTCACTGAACAAAGGTAATAATTTTATTACCAAAATGTGGCCACCATCACAACCGTTTCACGTTTGATTGAGAGCGCGGGATGGGTGACTGGGTGGAGAAGTTGGGGTAAATTTGTTTTGTTTTGGGTTTTTAATTAATTTTATTTTTTTTAAATATATTTTTCAAATAAAATATATAACGATATCAATAACATATTCTCCAAAATAAAGATGGATTTATAAAATTTAATTTTTTCAAATTTAATTTTTTTAATTTAAGTAATAAATAATAAATAATTTAAATAAAGTTAAGAACATTTTATTTTTAAATAATTTTTAATTTATTAGTATATTATTAATTAATTTTTTTAAAATTTATTAAAGTTATTTTTTCATTTTTAATTAATTTTACACAAATATTTTATGATGAATTGGATTGCGCAAGTTCATGTTTTTTCAATTTTACAGTTATTACTGATATGTATTATTGATGTGGACTAAACTGATATTCTCTCTCCAACACGACAACATAACATGGATTGACTGTTTAAAGTCAACGTTATTGACTGAAATACTAATGCAGTGTATTGGATCATCTAGTTTAATTAGTCGATTTTATTAAAAAAGTAGTTCAGTAATCAATCTAAACATTTAATTTTAGTTTATTGACCACTTCAATACTTAACAAAAAAAAAAAAACTACTCAAGCCGTTACATATTAATAGTCGTTTTAGGTTGATGTACACAAATTAACATAAATAATAAATATTATGGTTCAATTTTAATTTTATCTCTTATTGAAAATTTTGAGTAAGAGAGAGAAAAAATATGGAATTAAAAATTATTGAAAAGATGAGAGAGATTATGAGTAATACAGAAAAATATATATTATGTTGTCCTAAAAAATTACAAATTGTAATTATTTTAAAATAAATTTTTTCTTCTAAAAATATTATTATTTTGAAACTGGTGGAATATACTATTTCTCTTATGTTTTGAAAAAGATGGAATATGGACATAGCTAACTTTCATGCCTTATAAAGAATTGCTTACGTGTACCTTCATGAACACTGCATCAGCATTAGGAATCATCTTGAACATATCACCGCCAACATGGGAAACACGTTGGTACTCGGTTGCTGTCTCGACAACATGTGGCAAGTCAAAGTTAATCCCCCTGATATGTGGATGGGCCTTAACAATCTCAACCAGTGCTTTCCCTGTCCCACCCCCCACATCGACTAGTGATCCAATGCAACTGAGGCCGTCATTATATTCTGAAATAAATGCTTTCATAGAGATTCTTGTCAGGCATTTCATGTGATCATTGAAACAATTGTTGAATTTGGGGTTGACCGATGCAAAGTCAAAAAACTCACGGTCATGAGCCTTTTTGAAAGCACTACCGCCTTCTCTTACGCAATCACTAAGGTAATGAAACGGCTCCACTAGCCACGGATGAGTTACCATCAGCAGCATTGGACAAAAGCTAAGCTCCGCATCATGTAATAGCCATCTGGAGGAAGGCGTCAACCCATAGAGTGTCTCTCCACCATCGGATAGGGAACTAGCGGTGAAGATCTTCTTGTGGGCTAGGAAGTTCAGGATACGGGCGAGGTAGGTGATATCTGGTGAGGTAACGCCAATAGCAGATGCCATTTGGGACAACGTAATTGGGTGGCCGTGCGAGTGTATGATATCAGGTATGCGGAGCTCTACGATACATTTTAAAGCCATAGAGTCCGCTATACTCAACATGAATTGCCATATCTGTGCCTGGCCTTGTAACATGGCCTCTTGACCAGTGTTCTCCATTTCTTCTCTCTCAAACACACAAATGTGACTATCTAAAATAGGTTCTCTCTTACCTTTATATATAGAGGAAGTGGAGACAGAGAGTTGATTGTGATATTTTAAATTTAATTCTCAAAAGAGTACGTTCCCCATTTAGTAATAGTATATCTTTTATGAAAATAAAAAGAATATTAATTCATAATTAAATTAAATAATAATAGTGTATACACTCCATTTCATAAGATTTTCAACGAAAATAGATTCAGGTCCTAATACGTAAGGATGCTCACAAAAAAAAAAAAAAAAAAAAGCAACTACAAAAACTACAAAAAAAAGGGCCCAAATGTTATGGCTTGAAAACTGTTACATAAGCTATGAAAACCCTTACAATTCCTATTTGTAACTGTTTTAGTGACGGTTTTGTGTTTGTGGCATTTGTAGCCGACACCAAATACCTGTAACGGTTCACAAACCGTTACAAATATTTTTTCGTAACGATTCTAGTAACCTTTTGAAGGTGTGATAAACGAGTGTGTCATTTGTTTACACTTTACGGTTGCCGTCTCCCGAACCGTTACAAATAGATTTTCTCACGGTTAATTTTGTTTAACAGAAAACGGGTTAAATGCACAATACTATGTGTCTTTTCACAAATACGTTATTGTACTAATTTTTTAAAAAACTCATCATTGCACCATATATTTTTAACAAAGTCATCATCATATCATATTTTATTTACAAACTCAACACTATATCATATATTTTTTGCATGAATAGTCTCTTAAATTAACAAAAAAAATAACTAATTGTTAAAAATATGCGGTACAGTGATGAATTTATAAAAAACAAATAATACAATGATGCATGAGTAAAAGTGACAGAATACAGTGGACAATTGTACATTTAGAAAAGTCGATATAATAAGGCGAGAAGGTCCAAGCTAGGAAAAGAAAAATCTCTAACCATGAGAAGGTCCAAGTTAGGAAAAGAAAAATCTCCAACCATGCTATCACTTAACAACCCCCCGCTGTATTCTGATACAATGAATTTCGAAAAAAGAAAAAGACCACTGATTGTGATTATTCTGATGAAGAACAACAACAGTTGCAGCGAAAAAGAAAATAATGTAAAGGACGACTTTTCCTAGAGTCTTTGTGCACCTGGTTGCAATCAGATGTAGAAGAGAAGTTCACTTAGGAGCACGCCACCGCATACGACTTATGGTAAGGTGCAGAGGCATGAAGATCCATCAATGTCAAGATTGCAATATGTTATGAGAAATTCTTTGCCAGCCTTGTCAGTCCAATAAAATAGATGAATAATCCTCAGAGAAGAATCGAACAAAGAATTTCATTATGTCATGCCCTTCTTTGTTGGAACACTAGCAAGGACATGCAATCGTAGCTATCATATTTCCTTTATCCAGTCAACATTGGTGGCTATTTGTGAGGACACATGTTTTTAGGCCTAACTTAGGTCTAATCAATTTTAATTAAGTCTAAACAATTTTAGTTCTTTTAGTGATATTTAGCATTAAGTATGGAGTTGCCATCTTGTTTTTTTATGAACAAGCAACTCTAAAGAACTAGTCCACTTAAATAAGAAAATTCGAGTTCAGGGACTTGATTATGAATCAGGAAGACTATTATTATTCGACATTTAGACCAAATGCAAAATTGGTCACTGTATTATGTGTCTTTTTACAAATACTTTATTGTACTAATTTTTTAACAAACTCATCATTGCACCATATATTTTTAACAAAGTCATCATCATACCATATTTTCTTTACAAACTCAACACTATACTATACACTTTTGCATGAATAGTCTATTAAATTAACAAAAAAAAATAACTGATTGTTAAAAATATGTGGTACAGTGATGCATTAATAAAAAGTGATAGAGTACAGTGACAATTGTGCATTTAGAAAAGTCGAGATAATAAAGCGAGAGGTCCAAGCTAGGAAAAGAAAAATATCTAACCATGAGAAGGTCAAAGTTAGGAAAAGAAAAATCTCTAACCATGCTATCACTTAACAACCCCAGCTGTATTCTGATACAATGAATTTCGAAAAAAGGAAAAGACCACTGATTGTGATTATTCCGATGAAGAACAACGACAGTTGCAGCGAAAAAGAAAATAATGTAAAGGACGACTTTTGCTCGAGTCTTTGTGCACCTGGTTGCAATCAGATATAGAAGAGAAGTTCACTTAGGAGCACGCCACCGCGTACGACTTATGGTAAGGTGCAGAGGCATGAAGATCCATCAATGTCAAGATTGCAATATGTTATGAGAAATTCTTTGCCAGCCTTGTCAGTCCAATAAAATAGATGAATAATCCTCAGAGAAGAATCGAACAAAGAATTTCATTATGTCATGCCCTTCTTTGTTGGAACACTAGCAAGGACATGCAATCGTAGCTATCATATTTCCTTTATCCAGTCAACATTGGTGGCTATTTGTGAGGACACATGTTTTTAGGCCTAACTTAGGTCTAATCAATTTTGGTTAAGTCTAATCAATTTTAGTTCTTTTAGTGATATTTAGCATTAAGTATGGAGTCGCCATCTTGTTTTTTAAGGAACAAGCAAATCTAAAGAACTAGTTGATAATAACTATTTTGTATTTAATATTTTGCTATATTTTGCTCTTTATTTATTAATATTTGCTTAAAAAGTCCAATCAAATATGCAAAAATTGTTATATATTTAGTTTGGATCACTATTCCTTGTTTGGACTTTATTTTGTACGCTTTTGGACCTATTTTCGTGCAAATTTGGGCTTCGAATGGACAAAGAACGAAGCTGGGCTGGAAAAATGGCAAAAAATAAAAATAAAAAAATCATGATCCAACAGCTCCCACGGGTAGGCCGTGAGAGGAGCCACGACCGTGGCACCAGCCATGGGCTACTCGTGGGAGATGGTCGCATGCAGTTTTTTAAGTTCTACTCCGATTCTGAAGGGGTGATTCGATTTGGACCATTCATGCACGAATTTGAGCTAGATTCGGATTGTAATTCTGATCCTATAAATAGCCTAGATCTCAAACCAACTTATTACTCAAGTAGTCAATTTTCATAATTTATAGTTAGTAGTTTAGTAGTACTGTGGTAGAGACGATACTCGGTAGGGAGATTTCAACACAATGTGAAGGATTTCTGTACGAGTAACTATGGTTGTATCTATTTTTTCTTTTTCTTTCTTTAATATAATTATGTTCTAATTTCCTTTGTACTAAGATTAGATGGATCCTGCCCATGATTAATTAGATCTATCGTTTTATCATACTTTTATGTGAGTTTATTATGTTGCGAGTTATGTTT